>QEPC01002256.1:3005139-3020643 GCA_003113815.1 Sphenodon punctatus | reverse complement strand
CCCTTCTCACTTGCTGCCCCCCATGCCTGGAACTCCCTCCCTGTCCACATCCGCCTTGCCCCCTCCCTTCATACCTTCAAATCTCTCCTTAAAACTCACCTCTTTTGCTCTGCTCTGTCTGACCCTTTATCCTGCTGATCCACTATTTCCTATACCTACGGTCTGTTTACCCTTATCCTTGTCACATGGACCTGCCTGTTGTCATTCTCACCGTAACCAAGCCAAGTACGTGTACCTGAGACCTTGCATCTTCATGAATGTTAGGCCCCTTGTCTCTCCCTCTGTTCCCCTTCCTATGTCTCTCCCCCAGCTCCTGTCTCTCAGATTGTAAGCCCTAGGGCAGGGACCGTATCTATTTTATTACTTTGTAAAGTGTCAGGTACACTGCTTGCGCTATATAAATTTTTGATAATAATAATAATAATCACTCGAGTGAGCGTTTCGGAAATCCGGAATCGGTGTGGTGTGTTACAGATTAATCCGCAACTGCCATTTACAGACAGTTATGGATTAATCCGAATCTGTAACACCCATCCCTAGTCTTTGCATCCCGTGGAAAAGTGCCTGGCCATTAACTGACTGCCTGTGTCTTTTCAGACCTCAAGGAGAGAAAGGATAGTGTTTTTGCAGAAATACAAAAACTGCAAGTCATGAGATTAAGATCCTATTCCCAGCTCTTCCTGTGTGACCTTCCACTAGGAGTATATCGGTATCTGGGATTCAGCCCTGTTTCTATTTGGAGGGCATAATTTGCAGATACAAGATTTGCCTCTGTGTCTCTGTGAGGAGAAATTGCAGGCAGAAACCTGAGTATTTATATTTCTTGCAGATTTACACTGTGGAAAGGGAAACTACTTGGCTGCAAATATACACTTTAAACACCCTTACACCTCCATTTCTCTCTGTGTAAAATGGGAATTTAATACTTACCTGTCTCCAGGGGTGAGGAGCAAGGTATTTATTAATCTCTGTAAAGTGCTTTGAGTTCCTCATATGAGAGATTATTTATACAGTAAGTGCAAACTATTAATAATAATTATAGTATTTTTTGTTATTACGTATTTTCTTGCCTGAAATGCTTTCTCCGCCCTCCACTCTTTGTGTGGTCGGCACTTTGCCTTCCCCAGTTTAACGATAACCAGGCTTCACATTGAGAGAAAAAATAAACCTCTAAAGGATGCAGTTAGAAAGTATCTAAAAGCTGCCAAGCTTAAAGTACATTTGTGACCGACATTTCCCCCATTGTTTCATAGCCAGCCGCTGTCCCGAATGCTGGCAGCAAATGGTGAGGCTCAGTAGATGCATGGGGTGAGCATGATGAGGAGCCTGGAGGGACTGATCAATGGTGTGAATGATGATACCAGTGGCGGGCTGGCAAAATGTGTCTCTCTTGTCAGGAGGTGGTGTTTTTATGAGCACGTTTGCTATCCTACTGCTCCTGAGCTCAGCTTTATTCATTCCACAGCTGATAATTGTTTTCAATGAGCCGAGTCCCCTGCACTGGTCCCGGGCATAAAGCCACAAATTATTTCTCCTTCAATCAGAAAAGCTGGAGACGCCTGCAGGTGCCAGTGCTGCAGTAAGCGGTGAAAAACGTCCAAACAAATAGTCACTACCTGAACATCCTCCATGAAATTCTCCCCTGTGAAGCAAATAATCATCATCTTTATATAGTATCCTGTCTCCAACAGTGGCCGCCACTGGATGCCTTAGATCAGGGTAGGGAGGCTTTTCCCTTCCTATAGGCCACTTTGAAAAGTAGCACACACTCTGGAAAGGAGTTGGGAATGGGGGTGCTTAAGGAATGCAGGATGGGGCAAGGGAGGGGAGGGTCTACTTCATGAATTTGTGCCGGGGTGGAAAATCTTTTCCCTTCCAGGGTCTACTTTGAAAATTAGTCCACAAGGGTCACATGGAAGCTGGAAATGTGTGCGCTCAGTGTAGGGGGAGGATGGAAAGAGTTCTGATCCTGGATCTACAGCATTGATTCATTCTCTATCCTTACGTGCATGCCCTCGTTTCTGTTTCCTTCCCCTGAGCTCACTCTTTCAGTGCTTAGAGCTAGGGACTGGTTCTAGGGACCAGATCCAGAAACTGGAAAGGGGCCAAATAAAAATTAGCCTCTGTCCACTTTTGGCCCCCAGGTCTGAGACTCTCCACCTCTGATCTATGGCATGGTTCCGTCCCCTGTCCTTGATTGCATGCCCTCATCTTCCCTCCCTTCCCCTGAACTCAGTCTTTCAGTGCTACAGGAATTGGATCCATGGAGTCAAGTAAAGACCAGCTGCCATGGACCAGATTTGATCCAGGAGCTAGAGGTTCCTTACCCATTCCTGTTTTAGAGGGAGTGCACAAAAACAAGGGCACCTGTGGAGTGATCTGCTGTTCCCTGCCATTCAGTCCCAGCTTCCAGGACTCCCCAGTTAACTTGGCCAATAGCCACAATCTGTCCTCCATAGATTTATCTAATCCAGTTTATAACAGCCTCTATTACAATGAATTTCACAGGTCAATTTTGCATGATGCGAGGAAGTACTTATTATTGTTTATTTTAAACCTGTTCTCTCTTAAAGTCATTGGGTGCCCTCCAGTTCTAGTATTTTGAGAAGGGCTTACTTTCTCGAGCACCACTCATGATTTTATAAACCGGTATCATTTTCCCTCTCTCATCCATTTTCTAAGCTGAAGAGCCCTAATCTTTTTAGTCTCTCCTTGTATAGAAGCTATTACATACCCTTAATCACCCTGGTTGTCTTTCCCTGTACCTTTTCCAGTTCTATTATATCCCTTTTGAAATGCAACAACCAAAACTGTACACAGTATTCAAGGCACAACATATCTAATCTGAAGTAATGAATAATGAAGTAAACCATGCACTGAAGTGGTAAATTGGCACACATGCAGACCCAAACCCTACATAAAATTCAAAATGGAATATTTTTGCATCCAGCCATCAAATTCTCTTTGCAACTGTAAACTTGAAATTTGATGTATCACTATGTTGAAGAGCAAATATTTGTAGTAACTCTTGGACTTCTAAGAAAAATATAAGAGAGAAATTGGGATGACTAGATATGTCATATAAGCAATATTTTAAAGCTATTCCCCTCCACTAAATTGCTGTTTTTCTGTCATTTGAAATCTGTTTGAAACTTTTCCTCCATGACAACAGACCAATAGCCCTGCAGCAAACTCAGGAGAGGTTAATGGCATGTTTTTGGAAAGAAACGTTTTTTTCACAACTGATATGACTTCTAAACTTTTGCTTGCAAAAACCTCCATGACAACAGAATCTCCTGGAAACTTGCTTTCTGCCACATTTGATTTCCTTACATCGTGATCCTCAGACTGTTTGGCGTCAACAAGGGCCCTCCGCACCGCAATAGGAGCTGGGGGAGGTTGCCGCGTCCGCCGTTTGCAGCCCAGGGAAAATGAGCGCGGAGGGGCTGCAGGGCTTTGGGAAACCCCGCACTGTTCGGTCTGGGCGCCTGCCATTGGCGGCCCAGACATCAGGGCCTGTGAATTGGGCGCCTGATTGATCGGCGCTGGGGACGGTCCCTCCCCTTCCTGTTAGAAGGGAGGGGTGGGAAGAGCCTGCCAGCGCACGCGGTTTCTACATTCATCCCAGCAGCGGCAGGCACCAGTCGTGCCTGCACATCAAAGGGAAATTGTAAGAGGGCCCAGGGAGATGGGGCAGCAGAAAAAACGGGCGGCTCAGCCACCAAAACAGAAGAAAGGAGGGAAAAGGAAGGCCTCCAAGGTAGCGGACGCGCCTCTGGACACAACAGAGTGCCCGACCGGCAGGGGGGAATCGAGCTCTAACCCCCCATCAAGGCAAGAAATGAGGAGCCGCCTCCAGGCCTGTGAGGCCTTGGCGGCTACCTTAAGGGATCAGGGGGCATCTGGGTCGAGGGAAACAGCCCCCATGCGGTATTATGGGCCAGAGGAAATAGGGTGTAGTGCCCCTGGGTCGAGGGGAATAGCCCCTACGGGGGATTATGGACCAGATGAGGGGGGGCGCAATGCCCCTGTGGAGGTCTGGGCCCCCGCCCAAAATAAAACGGGAGGGGCGCTATGGCGTGGGGGTCGGGCCTTAGCCCCCCCTGCCTGGTACAGAAATGAAGAGTGGGCAGAGGCCTACTACCCTCCACCGCGCCAGCCTCACATGGCAGGCTGGAGGGATTGCCAAGGGGCGCAAAGTAGTGCCCCCGGACAAGACTGCCGAAACCCCACAGCGGGGTATGAAGGCTGGGATTGGGGTGAGGGGCAGCCTTGGGAAGGCCAAGAGGATGCCCCCCCGGCATACCAAGGGGGGAGAGGCCAGGCGAGGGGGAGAAGGACTACTCCATCCGCTGCACTTGGGGCCCCACCCGAAAGGGCACCCCAAGCCGAAAGGGGGCAGAATATTGTGTCAACAGGTACACAGGAGATCACACCATCAGCCCCAGAACAGAATGAAGGGAGCGAGGACGATGAGCAGGGAGATCGTGCAATGTGGGAGCGAATCCAGGGGCTAGAGAAGGAGCTGGAGGAGATGGCAGCATGCAGGAGGGCGCCACCAGAACCACCGAGGACTACACAAGGATGGCCTAGAGGAGGTGAGAGGGGCCTTTTACATGATAGGAGTGTATATTGGGAGGAGGAACAGGAAGGAAGGACCCACTGGCTGGCCAGATCTGATGCATGGCTAAGGGCACAGCTAGATAGAGCGGGGAAAGAAAGGGAAGACGGGGTAAGCGGAGAGGAAGAGACATACAGACAGGCCCAACCTACCACCCCCCCAACTCTGTGCAATGCTGCTCAGATGCTGTGGTGGAACGGGACCTGGGTAAAGGTGACACCGATTCCCCCTCCCGCGGGACACCAAGCAACAGGTAGTGGTTTCCTGCCTGAGAATACAAGTCGGCAGAGACAAGGGTTGGAGCAAGATAGGGTGCCAAGGTCACCTGGGGAAGCCCATAGTCCCGTATTTAATCGCCCCCTACCCCCGCTAGGGGGGGGGATTACTCAGAGCTCTCGGCACCTATAGGGGAACACCTAGCATACACCACCAGGGAGAAAATATGGAAGGGAGAGTATATTGACATCTTTTCACTCCTATTCAGTGATCCAATACTCGATCCAGCTGATAAGGAGGATAGCAAAGAAAGAGAGAGGTTTCGGAGACCAAAGGCGAACAGGAACTGGGCAAACTGGTCCTCCGCCTTTTCTATATACCTAGGGGTGGTACTGGAAGTTTTTCCAGAGCGGGCAGCGGAACTGCTGAAATATGCAGATATAATAAAGAGGGCGTATGGGGTGGGGCCTCAGGGAGCATGGCTAAGGTATGATGAAGCTTTTCACCACAGAGCATCCTTCACACTTGGGCTCCGTTGGGACTGGCATGCCCAGGACCTGTGGCTGGACTGTATGGTCGATACGACCAATACACCAAAGACCGACAGCGGACATATATTGATAAAGGGCGGGGTAGCCCCGGCAAATGATCCCAACAGAGGGGACAGCAGGCGATCAGGTAGCGCCACTTGCTGGGAGTATAACAGGTATGGGCGCTGCACACGAGGCAATTGCAAGTTCCGTCACGCATGCTCAGTATGCGGCAGAGCACACTGAGTTTCCACCTGTTACAGGGGAAAGCCAACAGGAGGTAGGAGGAACCAAACGGGCACATGACCCAGTACGAACAGCCAAGGTGGACAGCAAGGACCTGGGAAAGGAAAAGGGTCCAACCCCAATTAATATCCGGCGACTCGAGCAGATCCTAAGCGATCACCCGGATAGGAAAGAGGTTCATTATGTTATTCAGGGTTTCAAGTTAGGTTTCGTTATTCCGGCAGCAAAAGATACACAAGGGCGGACCCCTCCCAACCTTAAGTCAGTAAAGGGTATGGAACATGTGGTAAGGGAAAAAAATTTGAAAGAAACAACTGAAGGGAGAATTGCTGGCCCATTTGTGGGCCAGCATTGCAGGAGGGGGCGGGATATAAATTTGAAAAATAAATAAATAAATACAAAATTTGCTGTTCCCCCCCTTTCGGGAGTGGGTGATCTCTCCCTTAGGGATAGTACCAAAAAAGGCTCCGGGAGAATTTCGCTTAATTCATCACCTATCTTACCCGAGGGGGCGATCAGTAAATGACGCCATACCAAGGGAGTTGGCCATGGTCCGGTACACCTCTTTTGACCAGGCTATAGGAAGAGGAGCTCGTTTAGCAAAGGGCATATGGAAGAGGAGCTCGTTTAGCAAAGTGCGGTAAGGGCATATGGAAGAGGAGCTCGTTTAGCAAAGTGCGATGTCAAGTCGGCATTTAGACTACTGCCAGTCCACCCGGACAGCTTTCACCTCCTTGGAATGAAGTTTGAGGATCAGTATTACTTCGATCGGGCTATGCCTATGGGATGCTCAATTTCGTGCTCCGCATTTGAACGTTTCAGTTCGTTAGTGGAGTGGGCATTCAGGCAGAGGATTCGATCAGGTGAGATCTCCAAATATTTAGATGATTTCCTCATAATTGCTTCGGCGGCTCCTGGCGCATGCGAGGAGTTGTTGAAGGAGTTCCAGGTCCTGGCAGAACAGCTTGGACTGCCCCTGGCCCCAGAAAAGACGGAGGGACCCACGACGAGACTCACATATTTGGGGATAGAAATAGACACGGTCCGCATGCTTTCTTGTTTACCTGCCGATAAACTGGAGGCATTGCGGGATAAGTTGCAAAATTGCATGACAGCCAAGAAGGTTACCATCCGCATTCTTCAATCTTTAGTAGGAAGCCTAAACTTCGCATGTAGAGTGGTCGCCCCAGGTAGAGCATTTTTATCCAGGCTCTACATTCCACTGGCAGGCAATCCACCCCAGTACCATCACGTCCACATAACGAAGGGGATTAAGGATGACCCGAATATCTGGGCAACGTTTTTAGCAAACTACAATGGAGTAAGTTTTTGGAGGGAGGACTTCATAGGGGGAACATATTTACAGGTACATACGGATTCAGCAGGTGGGATTGGTTTGGGACTTTATTTTAGGGGACGGTGGTGAGCGGCACCCTGGCCAAGCGAATGGGCTGCATCAGGGATAACTTGGGACCTTACATTTCTGGAGTTATTTCTGATAGTTTTGGCTGTGCAGTTGTGGCACAGGGAATTCTCCGATAAATCAGTGATTTTCTGGTGTGATAACCTAGCAGTTGTCCATGTGATCAACTCTATGTCATCAAGGTCACAGAGAGTTATGCGCCTAGTGCGAGCAATGGTCCTAAATTGTTTACAGCACAACATCCTATTTACAGCACGACACATACCAGGGGTGGACAACAAAATAGCAGACGTGCTCTCTTGATTACAGATGGAGAGATTTCGGGAGTTAGCGCCGGCTGCTGCACCCAACCCAGAACCTCTCCCCCCCGGGTTATGGAACCTTGGAGAGTATAAGGACAAAGGATAGTACAGGGCTCCCTTGCCCCCCGTACATTGTCAGCTTATAACAGGGCGTACAAGGAGTTCTAAGACTACAGGCAAATTAAGGGCTGGGGTTTAGATTTCCCCATAAGGGAGGAGGAAATGCTCCAATTTATTTTGCACCTCTGGAACTGGAGTTTGGCAGGTAGGACCATATCTGGAAAAGTTGCTGCTTTGGCATTTATTAGTCGCATGAACGGGCAGCCCCCACCTGACAACGGGTTTTTCGCTCACCGAATATTCGAGTCCTGGGAGCGAGAAAGGGAGCAACACAGCGATAAGAGGGCCCCCATAACTGTCTCCATCCTGCAAGATTTGTGCAGTGCACTGCCGAGAGTTTGTTTAAATCAATATGAAGTTACACTGTTTTCTACACTTTTTAAGGTTATGTTTTTTGGGGCATTTAGGATAAGCGAAGTTGTTGCAGAAAGCAAATGGGACAGGTCAGGAAAGGCCATAGCTAGACATGACATTCAACTCTTCCCTGACCTACTGAAAATAAGGGTCAGGTGTTCAAAAACAGACCAGAGGGGAAGAGGACAGTGGGTCGTTTTGAATCGGATTGACAGACATGAAATTTGCCCATTTCAGGTGGTCACTGAGTACCTGACAATGCGACCACGTGTTGAGGGAAACATGTTCATACATGGGGATAAAACACCAGTTACACGATACCAGTTTAATATAGTACTGAGGAGAACAATACAGGAGATAGGTTTGTCATCCAAAAATTATGGCTCTCATTCATTTAGAATTGGAACCGCAACAACGGCTGCGGAGGCGGGTTTCTCAGGAAGAGACATTAAGACATTAGGCAGATGGCGTTCAAGGGCCTATTTGGGATACATCCGGCCACAACCGGAAAACTAACACTTGATTTTCTCTTATTTACATTCTCTTAGGCCATAGGTTTTACACAGCAAGTAAGACGGTGGTCTGGATGGTTGGCCACAGCCTGGTGCGCCGAGCAGGAGATGCAGCTAGACGTTCTTTGGGGGGGAACACATTTGGGCATGGCGACCAGAGCGCAAATCAGATGGATGGGTCGGGGATGGATGAAGTGGGAACAGCTGATCCCGTTGTTGTTACAGTTACAGAACCTCCCACACCCACGTATTATAATTATACATTTAGGTGAAAATGATTTAAGAATAGGAACAAGTGTAAGCTTGATGATAAAAATCAAGTCACAGATGCTGTTAATTAAGGGTTTCTTTCCGGGGGTGCAGATAATTTGGACCCACTTAATGCCACGCATCACCTGGGGTGATGGGGTGCACCCTAAAATAATTGACAGGGCTAGGCGCAATGTAAACAGGGAAATTAATAAATGGTGGCTGGCCGTGGGTAGGAAGCTGTGTGAAACATAGTCAAATTACTCATACCCGACCGGAACTGTTTTTGAACGATGGGGTACATCTGTCCAGAGAAGGTAACAGATTGTATTTAGAGAAATTAGGAGAGATTTTGGACAATCTTGTGTGAGCAAGCGTTGGTGGGGCAAGGGACAAATTGAGAATTTTTGCCCCTTTTTGGTGGCGGGGGTCCAGTATGGTTAATAGGCTGTTTTTGTTAGGTAGTTGTAGTATAGATAAGGGAGTCATCTCCATAAGAGATGGGGGATGATACCTGTTGACAAGCAGGGCAAGGCTGACGGCAGGATCGTTCCCCGGGGGGAGTGTCAAGCGGGGGTAAGGGCAAGCATGGCCCTCGATCTTAATGACACCATATACTCCTGACTCAGGCCTCTGAGGCATTTACCCTTCGGCCTTGGCCAGGGAGCTGTTCGAAGGGAAAAGTTTAGGTTGAATTGGTAATGGCATTGGAGGGCATATCCACGCCATATATACCTGTTAATGTTCTTATAGGATTCTATAAAATACTGGACCCAGTCGATTGACTAGTGACAATCTAGCCAACGTTCTTGCTCTGATTGCATTAAAGAGTGCGGCCTTTTATAATCCAGCTCATGTCTCCGTGTATCATTTTGGGGGTGGGGGTGTGTCGGCAATCTACTGCTTGGCACCAGCTGCTACCCATCCAATTGAAGTGAATGTGACTTCCTACTGGGGAGAAACAAATTGAGGCTTGCATGTTAGAAATCTAACCTATAAAATATGTATTTTCTTTCTTCCTCTCCCAAAGGAAGCCAGAGAGAGGTGCTGTTCTTAGGTTTTGTGCAACAGCTAAAATTATCATTTAACCTAAATCACTTCTGAGGTTCAGAAAGTTGGTAAAGATTTGGGAGGACAACAGGGTGACCCAGAGCAACCACCCACCCCGCTGTTTTCTCTATTTCTGGGGGGCCTTGCTGTGGCCGCTGTTTTCACCAGGACAGGGTTCAGGAGCCCCACTCCTTCCCAGTGGGTCCCCAGTCATGACCGCTTCTAGGACCCCATGGAGGATGCATCCAAGGAATTGGGGCTCTAGGAAAGGGTGGAGCCACTAGAGGCCCCACATTTTATCTTTACCCTGGGCCTTGCAAATTCTAAGGCCACCCCCGGAGAGGAGCTTTGGCCCATTCCTTTATAGGTTCTAACATACATAACTATCTAGCCCATATTTCTGTTTTCATTTTTACACCTATTTCCTTTGTATAGTTTTGAGGGACAGTTGGATAAGACGACAGAACAATACACTTGCACGGTGGAGGTTTAGACACCAAATATTTGCCAACATTATAACTGCTGCATTTATTTCCTCTGCCAGCCCAACCATAACTGCATGAAAATTGTGGCACTCTAATGGCAACCACTACCATTTTGTTTAGGGAGTGCACAAGTACTCTGCAGTATGCCAGATTATTATTGTTTATTGCCCCAATAGAACAAAATAAACCAGACCAAATATATTAAGCTTCTATAAATTTTCATTCAGAACATCACCTCTGCCAAATTTATGAACCCATTAAACCTCTCTGCCAGTCCTCCAACGTATTATTTATTTATTTAAGAACTCCACACTCAGTATGGTGGGATCAGACTGTTTTAGTTCTGGTTTTCCCCTCTTCCCATTTTTAGCATTTCAGAAGCCAGTGTGTGTACAAAGGTGTATGGTTTACACTCCTTTGCCTTTCTGAGAGTGACTCTGAACCAGGATGCATGCAGTTGGACAGATCCATGGGTGTGTTTAGGTGTGTGCGACCAAGGCTTCTGCAATGGACCCCATACAAGGAGGGGCTTTTAAGACCCCACAGTTCTTAAGAATGCCTCTGGACAGACCTGTTCACTGTGGATGGAAACAGCTTGTACGAAATGTTTCTGATTGAGCCTGCAGCCTGCAGTTGAAGCTCCAAACTGCCATTAGCTGAACTCTTTAGACAAGGTCCACAAGATCCAAGTAATTGGCCTAGTCAATCTGATTTCTTTTAACTAATTACTTTTACTAAATTTGAACAAGAAATAAACTAATGCTGAGAGCAGTTTCATGCTGCTTTCAGAGTTCTTTTCTGATTAGCTCTTAGAAGATTACATTGGTTGCACTCCCTTTTCCTTTTGCATTGTGCTGCACTGGCTATTTTTCTCCAGCCTGCATCATCCAGAAGCAATTAGTTCTACAGAAGACAATAGACTCTGAGTGAGACTACTTTCACCAAATCATATTAACAATTGTTTTAAGAAGCATCAATACCCTACGGTGGGGGGAATTTGCCTTCCAGTTTTAGCCCTGGTAAGGGTTTGGTTTGTGTGCTGGATAGTTTATTAGATTGGTACAGGTGAAAAGCTAAGAATTTGATATTATTCCCTGAATATTAAGAAATCCTCACAAATTCTTGAGTCGCATTTAGAACAAATATTCTTATTCTGAAGTTGAGGCTGAATGATAAAGCAAATATTTCCATAATTTCAATTATTTGGATTTTGTATGTTTAACCCCTCATTATATTTGAATGGCTAGGTGTGTGTTTTACTAATAATTACATTGTTCTTATGGGGACATTTACCCTTAAACTACTGATATTTATTTGGAACATTCATTTCATTTTGAGTGTTTTTTTGGCGGGGGGGACTGATTTCTTAGTCTACCTGTGATTAATGCTAAGTGTCAGGTTCAGAGTCTGATAGGTAGATACATTGAATGCGAACAATGAATTTTCAAACTGGGACCCACATGTTCCTCAGACAGCCGCTCTAAATGAGCCAAAGGTCAGATACTCTGACCAAGCTATGCTAACCTTGTCTGACAAGGGAGTGAATTAGTACGATATATTGAGGTGGCACAAACAAATGAGCCGGGCTCATTTGTTTGATGGGTGGAGAAAGGGTCAACTCCCAGTCCAGCCTGGAGATATGTCCCTTCCTGGCTCCGCTTATGGCAATCAAATTCTGAGCATGTAAGGAAGACCCACTAGTCAGACACCCAAGATAAAATTCTCCATAGCACCCTGACACCAGAACACAGTGCTCTCTCAACTCTCTCTTTCCTCCTTCATCATTTTCAGCTGATGGTTTCCCAGCTGGTAACAAAAATGCTTACTGCTAATCCCCAAAAGCACAAGTTTGCATTTTGTTCCATTTTTAGTATTCCTGTCAATAAGATAATCTGGAAGACCTAGCTGAAAGTTTGCTCAGGTCACAAGTGACAATAAGCTACAGTAGGTTGTTCCAATCCTGTTCTAATCCTGACAGTTCTGTTTTGAGAATCTACCACACAGCCTGGCACAAACAGAGGTCTGTTTGTTGAATATTGCACAGAGTACATGGAGCCAGAGTGCCGGAAGCCAAGAGCAAGATGAATTAGAAGAGCTCCGTAGGAGAGCAACACAGTATACCTGCCTCACAGCATGAGAACATCAAGCTTCTATAAAAGGGAAACATTGCACAGTAACAGCAGTTAGCCTTCTTTAAAACCTTGGATATGCAAGAGGAGGAATCCAGGTGAAAAAAATGCACTACCACTTCTTTGAAAACATTAGTTTCTCAAAAAACCCTAACTATAGGCTTGTGGCTCTCCATGAGTTAAAGAAAAAATAATGATTACTTGTTGGCTTTCTCCATCTGATATTAGGCTTCAGAAGCCTAGTAATATGGAAAGCACTGCTATAGTGCATAAAGATGTTTCCTTGTCTTTTTCCATCAGATAAATCCTGAATTTAAATATGCATATTACAAATGGAAATTTATGCAAATCCTTATCAAATTATCTTATTATTTTCAAGACAGAAAAACTTTTATTAAATGACCAGAACTGTACCCACTATTCAAGGTGCGGTTGCACCACAGATTTAAATGGTAGCATTTATTTATTTATTTGTTTGTTTGTTTATTTAAAATTCTTATACCCCACCCTCTCCGACCTCAGGCGGCTTGGGGCAGCTTACAACAAATAAAAACATCATCATAATAATTCAGTTAAAATATAACATAATATAAAATCCCCCCATCATCCCATCTCCCCCTCACCTCACCACCCCCCCATTCCATTCCTCCCTCACCTGTCCCCTTCACCAAATGCCTGACGGAACAGCCAGGTTTTATAAGCTCGATGAAAAGTCAGCAGGTCTGGGGCCAGGCGAGCCTCCTCCGGGAGGGAGTTCCACAGCCAAGGTGTGGCCACTGTGGCCTCTCCATAGTGCCCCCCCAATTGACTCGGGGGACCTCCAAGAAGGCACCCCCAGCGGACCACAGGGGCTGAACCAGGACCCAGGGAGTGAGGTGGTCCCGCAAATATGTCAGACTGAGGCCATGTAAGGCTTTAATGGTGAGAACCAACACCTTGAATCGGACCTGGAAGAAGATAGGCAGCCAGTGAAGAGAACGGAGCACTGGTGTAATGTACTCCCGGCGACCCGACCCTGTAAGGAGCTGGGCTGCCGCATTCTGCACCAGCTTCTGCCTCCAGACGGTCACCAAGGGTAGCCCCACGTAGAGCTCATTGCAGTAGTCCAGTCTCGGGGTAACAAAAACATGAATTATGGTGGCTAGGTCGGAGTCCAAGACATAACGCCGAAGCCACCGAACCAGAGGTAACTGGCGGAAAGCCCTCTTCACCACCGTCTCCACCTGGATTTCCAAGCGGAGCCGGGAATCCAGGAGCACCCCTAGACTCCGCACCTGGGAGACCAGCGGGGGACAAACCCCGTCAATGATGGGCGGAGTCACACCCACCACTCTCCCCACCAACATTACCTCCATCTTGTCAGGATTCAGCTTCAGTTGGCTCTGCCTCATCCAGTCCCCCAAAGCTGTCAAACACTGGGAAAGCACAGAGACTGCCAAGCCTGGGTCCAATGAAAATGAGAGGTACAGCTGAGTGTCATCAGTATATTGATAACTCACTCCGAACCGCCTCACAACCTCACCTAATGGCTGCATGTACACGTTGAACAAGAGCGGGGACAGAATAGAACCTTGCGGTAGAATAGAACCACACAAAACGTCACCGGGGGTGGGAGGGAGATGACTTATCCCCCAGCACCACCCGTTGGGTCCTAGGAACGGAACCATTATATAACCATCCCACCCAATCCTGCCCAGTACCGCAAGTGTGTCACCAACAGCTCATGATCAACCATGTCAAAAGCTGCCGAGAGATCTAATATGACCAGTAAGGTCAAACGTCCCTGGTCCATCTCCCAGTGCAGGTCATCAAACAAGGCCACAAGTGCAGTCTCAGTGCCATACCCTGGATGAAAGCCAAACTGGGAGGGATCTAGAAAGCTGAGGCTATCTAGATGCTCCTGGAGCTGCTCAGCCACCACCCGTTCAATAACCTTCCCTAAAAAAGGAAGGTTAGAGACTGGCCGATAACTGGCGAGTGAATCAGTGTCAAGTGATGGTTTCTTGAGCAGAGGCTGGACCACCGCCTCCTTCAAATGATCCAGCACTCTGCCCTCCTGAAGGGAGACGTTGATCACCTCTGCCAGCAACGGCCCTAACATCTCCCAGCAGGCCTTGACCAACTAGGATGGGCATGGATTCAATTCACAACAGGTGGCCCTAACCACCCCCAGAACATCCACAGCCCCTGCTGGCAGCACTTACTGAAACAGATCCCATGAAACTAGACCAGACGGGGCTTCCGCACCCTCTGACTCTCCTTCTTCTGCAGAAACTACAACACTGAAGTCGTGGTGCATCCGAGCAATCTTATCCACAAAGTAGTTGACAAACATGTCACAGTGGGCCCTGGAAGATTCCACATCCAGGTGGAGGGGGCCCAACTGACCAGCCCCTTCACCACCTGGAAAAGATCCACTTGATGAGACTTTGCGGCTGCTATGAGGGCAGCAACGAATTCCTTCTTTGCTGCCCTCACAGCCGTGGCATAGGCTTGTAAACTAGCTCTGTGCCACAACCTGTCAACTTCAGCCCAAGAACACCATCGGTGCTCTAACCGCTGCCCTTCCTGCTTCAAGCACCACAGCCCCTCAGTCAACCAAGGTACCCTGTGGTGCCAGAGCTGGGGGAGCAGACGTTGCGGAGCTGTCCGGTTGATGGCCTCCACCAGCAAGATGTTCCAAACCAGAACAAGGTCCTCGACTGAATGGCCATCAAGATCAGAAGGCAATTACCCCAGAGTGATCTGGAACCGATCCAGTTCCATCAATCTCCGGGGACAAGCCGATCAAATAGGCTTTACGCCTCTGTTGGGGCAGACATGTGCCGGGAGTCTGGTCTGGAGAAGGTAATGATCCGTCCATGACAAGGGCATCCTTGATACCTCCTCTACCAACGGATCCCCTGCCTCAAAGCCAGTGCAGAACACCAGGTTGAGAGTATGCCCCCCACCATGTGTTGAGCCGATGACCATTTGGGACAGGCCCATGGTTGCCATGGCAGTCATGAACTCACACTCTGCCACCGCAAGACCAGCATTGGCATGAATATTGAAGTCCCCCAAGACCAAGGTCCTCGGGAAGTGCAACACCCCCGCCGACACCAGTTCAGCTAGAGCAGAGAGGGACGCTGCCGGACAGGAAGGTGCACGGTAGACCAGGAGCAGCCATAATCTGTCCCCTGCCAATTCAATCACTAGATGAAGGGCCTCGAACCCTGGTGTTAACTGCACTGGATACCTCCTCACAGTCCACAACTCCCCAAAACA
>QEPC01002256.1:2990154-3005085 GCA_003113815.1 Sphenodon punctatus | reverse complement strand
GAACAAGGTCTGCCAAAATAGGTCCAGATTACATGTCCAGCCAGGTCTCCGTAAGACATACAAGGTCGGCAGCCTGGTCCAGAATTAAATCATGGGCCATTGATGATTTATTAGCCACCGACCTTGCATTCAGCAGCAGGAGCCTTGGCCCAAGGGGCCTCTTATCCCCATCCACCTCCTCATCTGCCCAGATGACAGCTTGGGGAACAGGCTCTAAACATCTTGGTCCCCTCACAGATCTACAAACACCCCCATTGGGACCATATTGCCCCATCACAACCCCAGTGGCTGTTCTCCCCCAACCCACCTGCTCAGCCTTGGCCCCCAACCTTAGGCTGCTCCGCCTCCCCAGCGGAGGGGACCCCCACCCCCTCTCCCTCCTGCCCCCTCCCCTCAGAGTGGCACACAAAACACCTTGTATAGGGGTCCACCACCACCCTCACAGGGGGACAGATCCCCCCACCCTAACCCAATCCCATCCTCCTCCCCACTCTCACTGGGGGGGGGGGAGGGAGGCAGGACATCCCAAACTCACCCACCCAACTCACCAACCCCAAAATAATAACCTCCCACCAACCCACCCACTGACCCAGTTAAAACCCCACCAAAACACACCCCAACACATTAGCCTCCCCCTACCAAGAACACCACCAACACACAACTAGCTGTTCCTTCCGAATCAGTCCAGCCCCCAAACCTTCTAACGTGTAAAAGACACCCCCGCCAGCCACCAGAACCACACCAAAAGACCACGCCAAAGGGCCCTTTGCACACCAATGTTAATTATGATACTTACAATTTTATTCTCTATCCCTTTTTGAATAATTCCTAACATTTTGTTTGCTTTTTTGATGGTCACCTCACACTGAGCTGAGGATTTCAATGTATTGTCCACAGTGACTCCAAGGTCCTTTTCCTGAGTGGTAACTCCTAATTTAGTACTCAGCATTGTGTACATAAAATTGGAATTGTTTTTCTCTATGTGCATCACTTTGCACTTGTCCACATTAAATTTCATCTGCCATTTAGATGCCTAGTCACCCAGTCTCGCAAGATCCCCCTGAAATTCTTCACAGTCCACTCGTGTTTTAACTACCTTGAATAGCTTGGTGTCATCTTCAAATTTGATCACCTTATTCCCCTTTCCAGATCACTAATGAATGCATTAAACAAAACTGATCCCGGTACAGATCCCATGGGCACTCCACTATTTACTTCTCTCCATTGTGAAAACTGACCATTTAGTCCTACTCTTTGCTTCCTATCCTTTAGCCAGTTACCAATCCGCAATAGGACACTGCCTCCTATCCCATGTCTTTTTTATTTCCTTAAGAGTCTCTCATGAGGGACCTTATCAAACGCTTTCTGAAAATTCAGATGCACTATATCAAGCGACTCCCCCTTATCAACATGCTTCCCCACATGCACCCTCAAAAATTCCAATAGTTTAGTGAGGCATGACTTCCCTTTGCTAAATCCATGTTGACTCTTCCCCATTAAGCCATGTTTATCAACATGACCCATGGTTCTGTTTTTAATAATGGTTTCCACCATTTTGCCTGGCACAGACGTCAGGTTCACTAGTCTGTAGTTTTCAGGATCGCCTCTGGAGCCCTTTTCAAATATCAATGTTACATTCACGACCCTCCAGTGTTGAAGGTGGTTTAGCAGATTTTATTTGACAGTGGCACATTCAGCAGATAGCCAGAAGGTTGTTGCACACAGCAAGATACTGGAAGAAGACCCCCCAAAATATGTAGGTAGGCTCAGTCAATCAGGGTGGGGGTCATGTTTGTCCAGTTATAGCTAATGTAAGGCTAGTCTGCAAAGCTCCAGTGCTACAGGACTGATTGTAAGAACTGTTTCCTGGGTGACTCCCTGGCCATCCTGAGAGCCAGCAGACCCAGGTTAAATCCTAGGGAATCCGACAGGGTGGCTGTGCTGGGACAGCGTGGGAGCAGTTATCCCCTAGCACGTCAACAAGCTTTACTCCACTGGGTGTGAAAACAGACATACATGTAACGCAGCTTTAACATTCCTTATACATGTTGCAGGGCTGTTTTGGAGCCCTATGCAGCCCTGCAACATGCATAAGTGTTAAAGCAGAGTTAAGATGCATGTTTGTTTTCACCCATGGTTGATGATTTTTTTATTTTATTTTGGGATGGGAAATGATAAAGGATGCTTGCTTTCTGAAGGGATGTAGGTAGAAGAGGAGTGACTGAACACGAGGAGAAGGGAGGATATATAAACAGGAGCCAGAGGGCTTGTTTTCACAATTACTTTTTGGAGATAGGTACCTCCTAATTCACTTTAACCTCCCCTTTATTCCCTTCAGCAGGAGTTTAAAGTGGGGTACTTACCTCTGCGAAGAAATGGGATTCAAGCAGCGGGGGGTGGGGGGTGCGCTCACCTCTGAAAAAATTATTTTGTGCTTTGTGTGTGCTTTGCATCTAAGGCTGTTTTTAGATGGGCACCGCGCACTCACGCCTAAACATCATGTGCCTGTGAAAAAGAGCATGGGTCGGGTTTAGATGTCTGGGCCTTATAGCGCTCACGCTTTTTTTTAAAAAGGCGCAAATTAAAGACCTCTATGATCGGGGAATGACGATAATTGGGAATGATGTTTGGGGAGGGAGGGTGGTGATGGGAGCTGGGAATAGAATTGGAGGCTGATCTATGGTGAGAAGGAGGAGGAGGAGGAGGAGGCTTGATGGGGGGAGGTGGAAGGTATTCAAAACATCCGGAGGATGTGAGCAAATCCTAGAGAAGAGCTAGGAAGAGTGAGTTGAGAAGGCAAGAGGAAGGAAGGGAGGTACACAGAGGCAGACCAGACATTGCAAGGGGTGAAAATCAGGGGGGTAGCTATAGTCATAGTGATTAAAGGCTGTGGGAAGGAGTAGGGAGGGTATTAGCTCAGTGGTACAAGGTGTCACAGCTCCATCTGGGAAGAAGGATAACAGGCCCAACTAGCCACAAAAGGGCCAGCGCCCTTTTGCGTCACCATTCAGCCACCACTTGAAGGCTGCCACCCTCAGGACTGGGTTCCCCAAAATGGAGGAGGGAATATTTAACTTAAAAGTCCCTGGAGAGGAGTGCACGGGCAAAGCCCATGTTATGATCAAATCCAGACTTCCCTCACATCTAATGGGAAATGGCAAGATCAAGGAGAAGGGAAGAATTCTTTCGCCCCTGCATCCCCGCTTATGGGAACAGTAGCAGTGGAAGATGTACTTGAGAACAAGCCCATAGATCAGTAACCACAAGGAGACAGGGGTTACAGGTAAAGAATAAGTAAGAAGCCAAGGGCGGTGGAAAAAAGAAGAAAAAGTGTTGGGACATGAAGAAGCTGGGAAACAACAGGTGAACCACATCTGGTTATTGTGTGGGTGGGGGGACTGGGGCCAATCAGAGTATGCGTATTTGCATAATGAAGAATTACCATATCTCTGGGAGTCATTACCTCTTCAGCAACCCAGCACTTCAGCAGGCTGGTAAAATTCCATTTTGGCAAAGGATTTAGAAACAGAAATTACATTTCCGTACATATTATTCACAACATTGTACTTTTATTCGATGGTTTTAATTACAGAGCTATTTATACTACTGTCCCAAGGCTTCAATAGCATTAATGCTCATGGGGCATGTATGGCAGAATTATCCTACCATAGAGTTTCATGAAAGTTTCTGCCTGTCAAGTGTTACGGTAACACATTAGAAAACATGACAAGCCAATTTTGTAGTGTGCTGTCTAGCTGTTGAGTGAGCAGCGGAACATCAATAATTAATGCTGCTTTTATACCACAAATGTGACAGCCAGTTTGCAGATAACACTGCTTTGCTGGCTTTTAATTTTAATAATGGAGTTTCTTATAAATCAGCTTAGGACACACATATAGGTATGTGTGTATATATTTCAAAAATATATCATGACATAGACATTTATACATAACCAGATTTTCTGATTAGTATTATTAGACATGTCTTATGTTGTTACAATAGTGTTGGGACATGAAGAAGCTAGGAAATAGAAATAACACATTCTGTTATGCATGTCTTCATGTCCCTTCACTATTGTAGCTGACTTCATGATTTGACCCTTAGTTCTGAATAATTATTTTTTAACATCAGGAGGCAGCCGTGCTAGATTGATCTTCATTATCCAAGCCAGACTTTAACATTTTCACTTTCGAAGACTTGAGGTTTGTATGGTTTTTCTAGGGAAAAATTACATGCACTTATTGTGCTACAAGCTGAGTTGAGAAAGGATTGCCAGATGCTAACTGCAGGGTGACTGATTTTGCCAGAAAGGTAACACACACCATGATGCATGATGATAACCATCAACTAGTCACAGACTATGAAATATGGATCCTGATATGCATTCTAAGGAGTCTGCCTTTTCTGTTTCCCATGGGTCACACAGCTGATGGCAAGCAAATGTAAAGGTAACACGTTATCATCCAGTCACAACATTTATTCCCATCTGTAATAGCCCTGAAAATGTCCTGTGGCAATGATGACACCTTTTAGCGGCTGAACGATAACTAATACAATCCCTTTATCTCTCCATGACTAACTATGTGTGCTTGCAAAGTTACATTGTCATTCAGCATTCCCCAGTGAAATCTCCACTGCCTGGAAATAACAGGTGACTGAATTCTAGCCATAACAATCACCAAATGTCATTCATGACCAATTTTAAGAATGGAATTGGGAAAACCGGAGAATGTTTTTCCACTTCCATCCTCTGACTTGGAGCTTCTGAAACTTAGAAGAAAACAACACACCACTTGACTTGAGCATGCTCAGAAATAGCATGATAGCAAAGTCTGACCAATGGCAGTGGCTGTTTTTACACGGACACTAACCCATTTTTAAAATCACAGATCCTTAATCCTGGGCCTGTTAGTGTTTACACAGACATTTACAACTTAGAATAATCATAAATCCAGGATCACAGTGTACATGGTTAATACGGGTATAGACCAACACAGATGAATGAAAAATCCCATGGTGCTTTGCTGCTGAATTCCATTGTCTTCTTCCACTATGATTTTTGTTCCCCTTTAGAGATGTCTTTAAATGAGCCACAGCTAATCTGGGAGAAGAGAAATCAAAACGCTGATTTCCTGGTCAGAGCCCCAGAAAGCACTAACAACCATTGAGACGTTCCTGGGTAGAGAGGATGTTTGCTTTAACTACTAATCTCTATGTTCAATTCGGATTTACAGTTTACACAGATGTTAACCCGGGTTTATTTGAGCCCAGGTTAAATAAGTCCTTGAAAATGAAGATGAAATAAACCCGGGTTCAACCTTAACCTGGATATTTTAAACTAGGATTAGATTTTTACATGAACATGTGAACCCGGGTTGAAAGCCGTTATTTCAGATTTAGGCCCTTTTTACATGGGCGCCCCTCCTCCTCTGCCCCCCCCACATGTGCAGGTGGAGGGGGTGCCCATTTGAATTCCACAGCGGGTGCAGGAGGGATGGGTGGGCGCCTGGGTGGTGGGTGGAAGTGCGTGCGTGCTCCCCCGCTCCACCCACCACCCATACATTGAGCAACGGGCGCCAATGCCCCATGCTCCGTACGTGGAGGTGGGTGTGCACCCATGGAAACGGCCGCACTCTCACCTCCACCCACCGCCGGTGCACACCCATCGCCCCTCTCACTGCCGCCCATCTGGAAAGGGCCTAAGTGGCCATGTAAAAACAGCTTATTTCTTACAATATACCCACCCCTTTCCCCCTAAAATGTGTCAAATATTACACGGGAGGACAACATACAGGGGGCTTAGAGATATAGTATCCTATAGTATCACTAGAGATGGCCTCAGGGCCCAGTGTGTACTGGCAGCTTTGTGATCTAGAAGTAAGAGTGCTCTCTCTGCGTCAGTGACACATTACGCAAGGTGACAGAGAAATATAACCTAGTCGTGTATAAATGGTTTAGTCAGAATTGTTTTCAGAGACTGCCATAGCGTTGTGGTGGCTACAACAGTAAAATAGCTTTACAGAGTGCCTTCCACTGTTACTTTGCAAGGTTCTGGCTATTAAAATGATGAATTCAGATTGACAGCTAAAATAATGGGCAGTTTGGATTTCAAAAAGGTAAGTAATATGCTCCCGAAACACAAAAGACAGTCTGATGTTTTCATTTTCATGTCTCTCTTTCTCAGCCTGCCAAATCCACCACACAAAGTCTTTCATGGCACTGACAGCATAGCGTGTCTTTAAGTTTCCATCGTTGAGGGAATCATGGACAATGACGGCAACCTGAAAACTGATTGGGTGACATATTCCTGTTGTCAGGCAGACTAGATTACAAGATACTGGGAGGTATTGGTATAGTTCAATTACACAGGAGTCTAAGGACACAGATATTTTCTGGATGGTTTGTGTCTTGACTTGTAAAAATCTAACAGAACTGTCAAAGCATCACTGCATTCACTCACAAAAAAGTTACAACCTCAAAGAAGGAGTTTCTGGTCAAAAATTAAGTTTTCCTATTTGAATGTAACAGGCGAAGAAATATTTGAGTCAGTAAATTCATCAAAGTAAAAGCTTCAACTGTTACTATAATAAAGAATGAGGAAGAGGAAGAAAAATATTCCCACCAGTATGGATCAGAAAACGGCCCCCAAAAGTACAGCATTAGATCCAAATACCTTGGACGGTTGATTTTTAATCCCAATCCAGACTTCATTTCCTAGGTCCCACTTTTTTATAAACAGAGCAAAATTTACTTTGAGTATCACCTAAAAAATGTTCCGGGTCTATTGTAGAAAGAGCTGTATTTCACTAGCAGCAAGTGCAAATAACAGAGCAAAAACTGAAACAAAAAACAAAATTGTCCTTTCTTCCTTAGGGTATTGACCAGACTCAAATGAGGTCTTTCATCTTTGTGGAGTCATGTGAACAGGCCATGGCAGCCGGGTCCTTCTCACCTTCAGCCCAGATTTTCCTCCTGTTCATTGCAGGAAATCCACACCTGACTTGGACTAGATGACGCCTGAGTTCCCTTCGAACTCTTAAGATTCTATGATTCTGTTAGTGTGCATGTGTCAGGCCCATCCTGGACAAACTGCTGGAATACACTCTGGGCAGAATGTGAACATCAGAAGCAGGTCAGACCTGCATCCTATCTCATTCTTGGTCATGTCAGAAAAGTGCCCAACAGGTCATAAAGGAGTAATCCACTCACTGTTGTTAACTCCCAGCTTCTGATAGTCGGTGGTTACATCCCGCAACCTACTTGGCTAATAGCCATTAATGGCCTATCCTCCAAGAACTTAGCCAGTCCTTTTTTTAAAACCCAGCTAGGTCACTGGCCTTGACCATATCCTCTGGCAACAAATTCCTCAAGTAAATTTTACATTGTGTGAAAAAATATTTTCTTTGTTTTAAATCTGCTGCCAATTAGTTTAATGGAGTATCGCCTAGTTCTAGTACTGTTAGAGAGGGTAAACAACAACTCCCTATTTACTTGTTCCATTCTACTCATTTGATATGCTTCAATCGTATCCCCTCTGTCATCTCTTCTCCAGTCTGAAGAGCCCTAACCCATCAAACCTCTCCTTGTATTGAAGCCATTCCATACCCTTGATTTTTATTTATTTATTTATTAGCCATTTTCTGTACCTGTGGGCCCCCTTCAAAACACTGGTCTAGTTGAACTTGAAACTAGCAACTTGTTTCCTTCCTCTGAACTACCCTGCCTTTCTCCAAAAGTCAGAAGAAAGAGAAGCCCCACAGAACAATGCATACCTAGGGATAGGAATGGTGAAGGACACATTACTTACACTCGGTGACCATCTGTGCTGGTCCTTGCACGGTCATGCAGTAGGAGGCTTGCTGCACAAGAAGCCTCCTTTTGCATGGCTTGTAATTGCTGAGACCTCCGTAATAAATCTTATCCAGCCCCTCCTGAATCACGCTCATTCACATAACAGCCATTCTCTTGTTCCTTCTCCAAGCTGTGCATTCAAGTGCAAATACACATACATTTTACACATGCACTCACATACACATGCATGCACCGCACACACTCTCCTCCAGTAGATTTCGGTCCCGTTCTCTTAGGCCTCCAGGCTTCTGGTATAGTCTCCTGGCTCACCAGTTCAAGGGTCTTGTTTGTAGTGAGCTCTCTGCCTGAACTTCCCAATTCTTTGCTTGTGGTCTATCTGAACTACAAGACTTGGCCTTTTCCTCCCGATTGGCCAGCTGAAATGGTTATCTGGACAGATAACCAGATCCTGCAAACCTTCTGCTTGGATATCTGAGCAACTGAGCCCCCCAACCCCCAAGTCTACTCGTACCCAGGAGAGTACAGCTTGGGCTTCCGGGGATTGAACCGTTCAGTCAGATTGCCCCTGCATGTACCCAGGGAGGCTGGCCTGAGCCTTCAGACAGCTGCCATCACCTCACCACCGGAAACTTTAAACACAAGTAAGACCCTCCGGCCTCCCCATCCACGCCTGCCTGTGGACTCCCCTATCCCCAACCCCCTGTCCCACCACCACAACTGCCACCATAGCAGTTTCCCTATCCAGAAGCTAATCCAATAGATACCAAATAGCCTTTGGTTAACTGCCCTGCGTGCAGGAGGGGTGGGATAAAAATCTTTTATAAAATAAAAAAAAATTAAAAACTGGAAGGCGTGCTATCCAGTACCTGTTGATGATTAGTCCCCAGATAGGGAACCTGGTATTCATCTCAGCAATAACTTCCAGAAGCTGAACAGCTGCATTAGCTGTAACAAGCCTGTTCCACATGGCTGTTCCAGCTTACCCTAGCCCATACTCTCAGCATGACCCTGCAGATACTTACCTTGATGTATCTCAGCATGACCCTGCAGATACTTACTACCTGAGCCCCTCCACATGGGGGAAAGATTACCCAAACAGGAGCAGGAAGAGGTCTCTTCCACAAGTCTCCCGGAAAAATACTAAGAAAACAAGCACCTAGCATAACATGTAATATCACCCCTTGTGCCTGGAGCGCAAGGAGTGGAGTTGTGATTGTCCCCTGTGCAGAGTTACACTCTCTTCCCTCTCCCTAGCTACATCCCTGCCCATAGTATTATAAAAGACAGGCTGTCAAAGTGGAAAAAAACAACCAATTTATTACAACGTGAGCTATCTTCTGGAGCATGTATAATAAATCTTTATTTAGTGTGCCTTGTACATAGCAAGTAAAAAGATGCAGTTTTGTCAATTAAATAAACTGATACAGAGTGACTCCCATAATGTACCCACAGAACCAACAACATTGGCTTCAGGCAGCCACATTTAACAAAACAGACAGGATGTACTGTCACAGCAAGTGGGGAGGAAGTGACTTAGGGGAAAGCAGCCCAGCATAATGCCCCTTGGGTGAAAAGCTCACATTGAAACATCTATTGTAGGCTGGGCTGAATGGACATTTGCCTCTTAGATTACAGGGCTAGCCCATGGTGGCCATCCTTATACGCCTGCCTGAGGCAAGGCATAGTGGGAAAAGGGGGTGGTGATGTGAGTGTAAAGAGTCCCAGTGGTTGGATCTCAAGGTGAGGGGCAGGCCACCCAGGGTGGATGCAAAAGGTATCCTAGAGGGACATGATGAGAGAGAGCACAGCTGCTGCTAAAGAACTCTCTCCACTCTTACTACTAGACATGGGGGGATTTCCAAAATAGTTGATTAGCAAGGGGGGAGAGAGATGAGAGATAACGGAAGGATGGAAGGAGCAAGATGTATGTCCATGTGTGTGATGGGTGGGGGGCTCTGGAACTACAGAGAAGAGGAAGAGGGGAGAGTCTAAAACATTGGAGAGCCCCTGTGCTATTCTCTCTTCATCCTGTTCTCTGGCTTTCATCATCACTAGGGATGGGAATTTCGGTTTCGGATAAAACCGAAAGTACCCAAAAATGGCCATTTTGGATTAATCCAAAATTTCGTTTCTTTTTCGGTTTCAGTACTATCTGATCTTTTGCATTGATTTTTGTACCGGATTTTTAACATTGCGGTTTGTCCTCCATTGAAAAAAACACAATGTTAAAGATTCGATAGTAAATCAATGTAAAAGATTCGATAGTATCGAAACCGAAAAAGAACCAAAATTCATAAGAACCGAAACCGAAATTGACTGAAACTGAAATTTTGCCCAGAGTCCCATCCCTAATCATCACTATACCAAAATGCCTTCCAGGACAGTATTACCATCTGTCAAATGTGATTATTCCTTTTTTCCTTCCACTTCCCAAGGAGAAAATATATTGGAAATTTCACAGATTAAATATATTACACAGGTACACTGTGTTATGTGTTTGTATTAGCAAAGGCAAGAGGGGAGAAAATACAGACCAAAATGAGAGCACGCACTTGACTGCCTCCAGGACGTGAAGCAAGGCTATATGGTCACTGACCTTCGACAGCCTTATTTGCTAGTCTGGATTAAGTGCTCATATGGTGAAGTTAATATAAAAGCCAGTGTAAAAACAGCTAGAGGCGGCTGAGAGAAGTGGCCTTCTTGAGAAAAAGAGGGAATAAAACATAAACTAGATAACGTGTAGGGGGAATCCTTTCTCAGGTGCTGCTATTGATATCAGTCAGGGCTCTGCTGGAGTATGGGGAGGAGTCAAAGAAAGGACCACCAGAGTCAAATATGAATATTTCTGTTTTTTTCAATTCCTGGGGAAACAGTGGAAGAAATTTTAAAATGTATAATTTTAAAGCTGTAAAGATATCAGAGGAAAAAATTAATTATATGTTTAATGATGAATTTTAGACTGTGGCCCTTTTCCACACATTTATTTATTTATTTTATTTATTTTATAGATTTTTATCCCGCCCCCTCCTGCAATGCAGCTCGGGGCGGCTAACAACAATAAAAAACAATTAAAATCAATTAAAATATAAATATAAAATACATCAATAAAACAGGGCTAAAAGACAGTAATAAATAAATACATGGGCGGGGGATTAAAATCACCCCCCCCACCCTCCCTCCCAAAGGCCTGGGCAAACAGCCAGGTCTTACAGTTCCGCCGAAATGTCAAAAGGCTTGGGGCCAGGTGAGCTTCCTCCGGAAGGGAGTTCCACAGCCGCGGCCCTACCACCGAGAATGCTCGCTCCATCGTGGCCCCCCGCTTAACACGGGGGACCTCCAGGAGGGCACCCCCGGCAGACCGCAGGAGCCGTTCCGGGGCGCGAAGGGCGAGGCGGTCCCTAAGGTAAGAGGGGCCAAGGCCGTATAGGGCTTTATAGATCATCACTAGGACCTTGAACTTGGCCCGGCACACTATCGGCAGCCAGTGCAGCGCTCGGAGCACCGGTGTAATGTGCTCCCGGCGACCCGTCCCCGTAAGAAGACGAGCCGCCGCATTCTGCACCAGCTGCAGCCTCCGGGCCAAGAACAAGGGAAGCCCCACGTAGAGCGCGTTGCAGTAGTCGAGCCGCGAGGTGACGAAGGCATGGATGAGGGAGGCCAGGTCCGGGCCAGAGACATACGGACGCAGCCTACGTACCAGATAAAGCTGGCGGAAGGCAGCCTTAGCGACTGCCTCCACCTGCCGCTCCAGCCGCAGGTCTGCGTCCAATATGACCCCCAGACTCCGGACCTGCTGAGCTACAGGGGGGCAAACCCCCCCAATCAGGGGGGCCACCACCCCCTTCGCCCTCCCCACCACCATCACCTCCGTCTTATCTGGGTTGAGCTTCAGTCTGCTCCGCCGCATCCAATCCGCCACGGCCTCCAAACATTGGGATAGCACCGAGACAGCAGGGTCTGGGTCAGTAGAAAACGAGAGGTACAGCTGAGTATCATCAGCATACTGGTGACATCGCACCCCGAACCCTCTCACGACCTCCCCCAAGGGCTGCATATAGATGTTAAATAATAATGGAGACAAGATCGATCCCTGCGGAACGCCACACGGTAAGGCGCGGGGGCTCGATGTTTCCTCCCCCAACACCACCCGCTGGCTCCTCCCCGAGAGGAATGAACGGAACCATTCAAGAACAGTCCCGTCCAGACCCCCCCGGTCACGCAGTCGTCTCAACAGCAGCCCATGGTCCACGGTGTCAAAAGCGGCCGAGAGATCGAGCAGGATGAGAAATGTCGAACATCCCGCATCCATCTCCCGGCGGAGGTCGTCCACCAAGGCCACCAACGCCGTCTCGGTGCCATAGCCGGGGCGGAACCCAGATTGAAAAGGGTCAAGGAGCCCGATATTATCTAGATGACCCTGGAGCTGGAGCGCCACTGCCCGCTCAATAACCTTCCCTAAAAAGGGAAGGTTAGAGACAGGTCGGTAGCTGGCGAGCGCGTCTACGTCCAACGATGGTTTTTTCAGCAGGGGGCGCACCACAGCCTCTTTTAAGCAAGGCGACAACCTCCCCTGCCGAAGGGACGCATTCACCACCCTCGCCAGCACCGTCCCCAACGTCTCCCCGGAAGCTTTTATTAACCAGGACGGGCACGGATCTAGTTGACAACACGTGGCCCTCACAGACCCCAGGACATCCACCACATCGGCCGGCGTCACTTCCTGAAACTCACCCCATAAAGATGGACCAGACGGACCCTCCGCCCCCCCGCGCTCTTCCCCTACTGCTATCAACCCAGCGTCGAAATCGGCCTGAATCCGAGCGATCTTGTCTGCGAAGTAGATGACAAACTCCTCACAGCGGGCCCGGGACAAGTCCCCATCCAGGCGGAGGGAGGCCGGACTAACCAGCCCCCGCACCACCCGAAACAGCTCCGCTGGACGCGACTTCGCAGACGCTATGAGGACGGCGAGGAATTCCTTCCTCGCCGTCCTCACAGCCTCCACATAGGACCGCAAATGGGCCCTATGGAGAAGACGATCGGAGACAGACCGAGTCCGACGCCAGCGTCGCTCTAGCCTCCTGCCCACACGCTTCATACACCGCAGCCCCTCAGTAAACCAAGGGGTCCTGCGGTGACGAGACCGAGGCAGAAGGCGCCTCGGAGCCACCCTGTCAATGGCCTCCTCCAGCAAGATGTTCCAATGCCGGACCAGCTCATCCACAGAGTGACCGTCCACATCCAGGGTAAGCTCCCTCAGGACCTCCTGGAACCGCTGGGGTTCCATCAGCCTCCGAGGGCGGACCATCCTAACTGGTCCCTTCCCCTTCTGGAGGGGGCGCGCTAAAAGACCGGCCTGAAGGAGGTAATGGTCCGTCCACGACAAGGGCACCGCTGTCACCTCCCCCACAACCGGACCCCCCGCCTCAAGGCCAGAGCCGAAGATCAGGTCGAGGGTATGTCCCCCCACGTGGGTCGGGCAGATCACCTCCTGGGACAAGTTCATAGTTGCCATGGCGGCCATGAACTCCCGCTCCGCCCCAACAAGGCCGGCATCGTTGAAGTCCCCCAGAACCAAAGTCCTGGGGGAGCCCAACACCACCTCCGAGGCCAGCTCCGCTAGAGCGGTAAGGGATGCCACCGGGCATGAAGGGGCCACATACACTCTAATACACCACATACACTCTAATACTGATAAAATGGGTGTTACATTTTATTATACATGTTGCAGGGCACCCATAGAGCATATCTGCAGCCCTTCAACATGTATAATAAAATGTAACACCCATTTTATCTGTCTTAGAGTGTCTGTGTGAAAAGGGCCTGTATATAATGTTTGTCACAAATTCAAATATAATTAATAATCAGATTTTCTCCTTGGACTTCTCTGTCATAACATACATAAATGACATATTTATCAAGTTAATAAAGCATAGTCTTTCAGTAGCTGGCACAGCAGTAAAGATAATATTCCCAGGCAGACTTTTAAAGACATTTCCTTTACAGATCAAGCCAATCTTAAACCTGGATGCCTATTACCTATTAAGTTTGTATAATCTTAATAACTGTGTGTAAATGTACAGCAGAGGTCTCCAAGGAGACTAAAAAGCCGTTTTAAATATCCATGACTGTCATTTTTATTTCTCTTCATAGATATTAATTTTCTTACATTTCTACAAATGAAGACCATGCAGCTTACTAATAATCTTATATGACCTTCCATACGCATACACACACACACATACACAAAACTAGGGCTGAAAGTTTGTTCTCGTCCCCCCTGGTCTAGTCAAGAATGCCAGTTCTTGGTTTGTTCTGGGAACCGAGAACGGTTCATCCATCTAAAAACATCCAATGCCTCAAAGGGACCAAGGGGAATCCTGGGTTCTTTAAAGAGATGCATGTATGACCCCCGCCTGGCAAATGCTGTATGCTATAGCTGGGGAGCCATGTTCACTGCGTTTTCCCCATTGGTAGTAGTGGGGAAAACACAGTGAAGAAGGGTCTCTGGCAAATAGACATGGGTCACTTTTTCTCTTCAGAGAGGCTGGTGAAATCTTCAGTAGACAGATGGGGCTTTGAGAGAAGAAGAAAAGAATGTGCGAGGTCTATAGGAGTGAAATACTGTGTTCACACAAGCAGATGTTAAGAGGAACAGCTTTGGGGCTTCCCCTGCATATCTTCAGATAAGCACAGCTGCAAGTTTTCAACCCCCCTCCCCTCAATCCTGGAATCATCACTTTCACAAAGGGTACAGTCCTGCATCCACTGAAGTCAATGCCCAAACTCGCATTGACTTCAGTGGCAGAGGATTGTGTTGGATTGTGCAACAGTCACAAGTAAAAGCCCATTGCAAGCCCTGCAAGCTTAATATGGGGCTTGTCCATTAGGGGGAGGGTCAGGGGATGAAACAGTTTCTCCCCCCTCCTTGTCTCCTCTCTTCTCCTCTCTCTGTCCTCCATCTTGTCCCATGCAATCTGTACAATATGGAAGCATGTCTTCTGAGTTCTTAGTAAAGTTCTGTTTTGAAGAAACTTCTGCTGTGTGTTATTCAACAGAAAGCTAACTCTACAATAGGTTATGGGCCCAGGACATCTTCAAGGCAATTTTGAAGACTAG
>QEPC01002256.1:2908154-2990054 GCA_003113815.1 Sphenodon punctatus | reverse complement strand
GAGGAATGGGATAAAAAGGACAGGTTAGCAAAGGCTACAATAAGTTTATTGGTAGAAGATGACCAGCTAATCCATATAAGAAGTGAGACCACAGCAAGAGACATGTGCGCATTGCATTGCAAAGCCTGCATGAGAGAACTAGCCTGAATTGCAAACTGTTTCTACTGAGGAAACTATACAAAATAAGGCTTGGCAAAGAAAGTGAAATGCAGGAGCATATAAATGCCATGTTGGAAGTAGTGTCACAGCTGCGCGGCATTGGAGAAGATATAAAGGACAGCCATGTGGTAGCCCTACTCCTCTGCAGACTGCCTGAATCTTACAGTGCCCTCATCAGTGCCCTGGAGACAAGGCCAGAGGCTGAACTGAAGCTGGAATTTGTTAAAGGTAGACTTGCGGATGAATTCCAGCGCAGAAAGGAGAACCTGCAGAATGATCTAAAGCCGGCTAATGAGACTGCACTGAAAACCTCAGACAAAGCTCATAAGAGGGAAACGAAGGTATGCTTCAGATGCAAAGCGGAGGACATTTAAAGAAAGACGGCTATATATGGAAAGCAGAACAGCAGAAACTGTCTCCACGAACATCTAAGCAGAGGAGAGGGCTAAAGTCACAAACAGCAACACAGTCGCTCAACAATGGAGTGGGTACTTCAGAACAATGCAAGACAGCTCATCCCAGAAATGGTGTGTAGACTCTGGGGGCAGTGAGTCACATGACTAGCGATAAAGGATTCTTCACAGGACTGGATCTGAGCAGTAAAGAAAGGTAAATACCTTGCAGATGGGAGAAGCATCAAAGCGGAAGGAATTGGACAAGGATTCCAGTACTACAACCAGTCACAGGAAGGCACACTGACCATACCCATGAAAGATGTGCTCTATGTGCCCAAATTAGAAGGGGGACTCCTGTCCGTAAGGCGTCTGGTAGCGAGGGGGCTCACCATCTGTTTCCAGGGAGACGAATGCACAATTCAAAGAGGGACAAAAGTACTGGCCAGAGCCACTGCAGATGAGCACCTGTACTGTCTGAGCACAGTGAAAGAACAGGCAAAGCTCACTGCTCACAAGCCACACGATGACTGCATCCACCTGTGGCATAGACGCATGGGACATAGACATCCAGACAGCATCAAGGAAATGCACAGACAGCAGTTGACCAAAGACTTTAAGGTATCAATGTGTCCCGTGATCATGAAATGTGATTGTTGCATCAAAGCCACGAGGGCTACACTTCATAAGAAGAGTCAGAATAGAGCCACAAAACCACTTGATTTTGTACACAGCGACGTCTGCAGCCCAATGAAGGTTCCCACGCCAGGAGGCAACCGGTATATGGTAACTTTCATTGACGGCTATTTAAGCTACACTATCACATACGTCATGAAGAGTAAAGATGAAGTATTTGACAAACTTCAGGACTATGTGACCATGACGAGCAACAAGTTCCAGCGCAGACCAAAGACACTGCGGACTGACAATGGAGGTGAGTTCACAGGAAAGGAAGTAGAGGACTTCCTGAGACTCCATGGAATTGAGCACCAAAAGACAGTGCCATATACACCCGAGCAGAACGGAACAGCTGAAAGGAAAAACAGAACGCTAACCGAAATGGTTAGATGCATGTTAACAGACTCTGGACTACCAGAAAGATACTGGGGCGAAGCAGCAGTTGCTGCTACCTACCTACAAAATCGGCTGTATTCTAGAACAGTGAGGAAAACTCCATATGAACTGTGGCATGGTCAAAAACCTAGTGTGGGCCACATCAGAGTATTTGGAAGTAAGACTTACGTATATATCCCAGAGGAGAAACGTACCAAGCTGCAAAACAGAGCAGTGGAAGGCATCCTCGTAGGATACAGTGAGCATTCCAAAGGCTACAGGATCCTGGATCCACGCACAGACAGAATAACCATTAGTAACAGTGTGACCTTTGTGGAAAACTCAAGCGACAGTGTGATGACTCTCCAAGGTCCAGGCGAAGGAGAACAATCAACCACGGACGAAACCACTGAAAGGGAGCAATCCTCTGAACAAATAGTCGAAATCGGCACAAAGGTAACAGAAGTGCAGGAACAGACACAGCCGGCTGCTGATGCTGAGCCAAGGCAGTTGACGAGGTCTAACAAAGGCATCCCCCCCACTCGTCTGTCCTACAAAGTCAGCACCAGTAAATTGTCAGAGCCAGCATCCTGGGAGGACATCTCGCAGATGTCAGAAGGGGAAGCAGAAAAATGGGTAAGAGCGGCTGAAGAAGAAGTAAAGTCCATGCAGGACAACGCGACGTGGACACTTACTCCACTGCCCGCAGGGAGAAAGACTATAGGTTGTAAATGGACATTTAAAATAAAGTACAATGCGCAGGGAAATATTGAACGGTACAAGGCCCGACTTGTCGCGAAAGGATACTCCCAGAAGTACGGAGAAGACTACGATGAAACATTTGCACCTGTAGTTAAGCACACTACAATCAGAACATTGTTAAGTATAGCTGCCGGAAGAGGAATGCAAGTCAAGCATATGGACGTGAAAACAGCGTTCCTAAATGGTGAGTTGAAGGAAGATATTTACATGGACCAACCACCGGGGTTTGCAGACGCTGAAAGGCCGGATCTTGTATGCAAACTGCACAAAAGCATATATGGGCTTAAGCAGGCCGCCAGAGCGTGGAACACTAAAATAAACAAGGTGCTCATGAGGGAAAATTTTACCAGGAGCAAAGCAGATCCCTGCTTATACACAAAGAGACTAAGGGGCAGGTGGATCTTTGTATTAATTTATGTCGATGACCTTATCGTATGCTTTGAGCAAGAAGGGGACGAGTGCGAAACAATGAGAGCTCTAAATCAGGACTTTGAAACTAAGGACCTGGGTAACATAACGCACTACCTTGGAATACAAATTGAAAGAGAAGATGATGGAAGCTATCTTCTCAACCAAAGACAGGCAATAGAAGAGATGACAGAAAGTTTCGACATGGGGGGTGCGAAGGCAGCAAATACCCCTATGGAAACCAGCTACCCAAAGGAGATCAAAGAACCGAGCTTATTGCTGCCAGACAATAAGCAATACAGAAAGGTGATAGGAAGGTTCTTGTACATTGCCACAATCACAAGGCCTGACATTGCGGTGGCAATAGGTGTAGACAAGTCTCAGCCCCAACCCAAAGGGATTGGAAAGCAGTGAAGAGGGTCTTACAGTTCCTGAAAGGGACTGTGCACCTCAAGCTACGGCTCCCAGCAACTTCTGTGTCAGACCTGATAGGGTACGTGGATGCAGATTGGGCTGGAGACCATTAGGACCGAAAATCTACCAATGGGTATCTATTCTTGCTTGGTGGAGGACCCATCAGCTGGTGCAGTAGGAAACAAGCCTCTGTGACACTTTCCTCGACGGAGGCAGAGTACATGGCAGCCGCACACGCCAGCCAAGAAGTTATCTGGTTGCGACAGCTTCTGAATGATCTGGGGCAAAAACTGGACAGACCCACGCCGATCCTGGAAGACAACCAAGGATGTATAGCTATGGCGCAAACAGCAAAAATCAACTCCAGAACCAAGCACATTGACGTAAAATACCATTTCCAGAAAGACTCACAGGAACAAGGACTCATAGATCTGCAATACTGTCCTACAGAGGATATGACTGCGGATGTGTTTACGAAGCCACTAGCAGGGGAACACCATCACAATCTATTAAGAAGAATGAACCTAGTGTGTTTGACTAGTGACTGTCGGGAAGGGGTGTTGGATTGTTCAACAGTCACAAGTAAAAGCCCATTGGAAGCTCTGCAGGCTTAATATGGGGCTTGTCCAGTAGGGGGAGGGTCAGGGGATGAAATGGGTTTTTTTCCTCCTTGTCTCCTCTCTACTCCTCTCTCTGTCCTCCATCTTGTCCCATGCACTCTGTACAGTATGGAAGCATTCCTTCTGAGCTCTTAGTAAAGTTCTGTTTTGAAGAAACCTCTGCTGTGTGTTATTCAACAGAAAGCTAACTCTACAATAGATTGTGCCCTAAGAGAATTACTAACCTCCGTCTTTGCCTTGCTTGCCTCTGGACTTGTTTCCTAATCCTTCCTGGATCTGATCCTGCAAAGTCTGCCCAGGACCCAATGCCTCGCAGTAAAGGTAATAATTGCATTCTATTCAGCACTGGTCAGACATCACCTAGAGTATTGTGTCCATTTGGGAGCACCTCATTTTAAGAAGGACATTGACAAATTGGAGTAGGGCCAGAGGACAGCAACAGAGATGATAAAGGGTCTGTTTTCACAAGTCTTATGAGGAAAGGATGAAGGAACTTTAGCCTAAAGAGGAGACATGGGGTGTTTTCAGGTGTGACGTTGGGCAGGGATTAATCTGCTTTAGCATGGATTAATCGGCGCCCAACATCACGTATAAAAGAGGCCGCCACATTTTGGCCTGGGCCGTAATACAGGCCATGGCAGCATTTAGCCCTGGTTGATCCTCAGGACCATCCCTGAGGAACAGCCTGGGCTAAGCACTGCCGGCCCATGCAACGGATGCCGGACCAGGGTAAAATGGGCCTTCACGTTTGATGGCCTGCTTACTTACCTCACTCCGGGTCCACAGTGCTTCCAGGCAGCCAGTGGCTGCTCGTCAGGGAGAGGGACGGACCAGGCCATCATTACGCTTCTTTGGTGGCCTGGCCATTTCTGACCCACAGTAGTGGGTCCCGCCAGAGCCCAGAGCAGATGGTGGTCATGGCGGGTCCATCACGTGTGGAAACACACATGACAGTAGTCTTCAAATACCTAATGGGCTGCCACCAAGAGGATGGCAGGGAACTCTTCTTAATGGCTACAGAGGGCGGGACTAGATATAATGGCCTCAAGTTATAGAAAGGAAGATTTTCATTAAACATCTGGAAAAGCTACCTAATAGTATGAGCTGTGCAACAATGTAACAAGCTGCCTAGCAGGGCTCTGGGCTCTCCATGGGGAGAAGATTTTTTTTTGTTTTATTTTATTTGAAGAGGCTGGACACCCATCTGTCATGGTAGTTGTAGATATTCTGTATCCAAGCAGTGGATTGGGCTAGATGATCGTTGAGGTTCCTTCCAACTCTATGATTCTGTGGGCAGGGTGGGAGAATCATTCTCCCTCCTCCCAGGGCTCTGTCTCCTCTCTCTCCCCTCACACCCTTTGATTGCTCATAGTACTCCCACCCACCCCTCCTTATTGTAGCTGTTACTAGCAAGAGAGTGGGCCCAGATCACCATTGTGCACAAGCCCCTAACTGGTTGCTGGTTGCAACACTGCCTGGAATGTGGCTGCATGGTACGGGAACAGCGGAAGGGGATAGCAGCTCTTTAAATCTGCTAGTGCCCTGTTGTTGGGCTGGGGCTTTCCTCAGCAGCCAGAGCAAGCATGAGAGACAAACCCCTGGCAATAAGCTCCACCCTTCAGTGAATAACCTGTGCCTGTTCTCGCACTTACACACAAACACACACACCTCCCAACGTTCCACGCAAATACAGAAGGACAGAAACTCTCCTGCTTATCATTCCACTTAGTTTCTTGTTGTTCCAACATCTCACTGTCCTTTCAAGTGCTTTCCGTGGGAGAAAACCAGAAAAGATGTGCCTGAGGACTGAATTCCAGTCTTTTGTGTCTCACTTCTGAGAGAGGGACAGTGAGATTCAGTATCCAAAAAGGGATTGTCCTTCCTAAATAGGGACTGCTGGGAGGTTATGCTGGGGAATAGCATGCCAGTGATGCTAGATTGAGCAGGAGTTATGTTTGGCAATATTAGAGCTGGCTCTGGAAAGGTTTCCTGCTTGCTTATGGCTGTCACCCCATATACACGTTGACAATCATTGATAGAGACTGAAAGTCGCTGGAAAATCTCTCTTCTGTTTCTATCAGAGTTCATATAAACACAACTGGGGGTGACTTTTCTGACAGCAAACGGTTATCTTGGGAACAAAGGATGAAAAAGCCAAGCAAAGCTTTAAGACTGATTTTCTATATTCAGAGCACACAGCCGAAGCTGACAATGGGACCAATATGTACAAAAAATTATTACCTGATCGTCAAGAACTAGACTGTCCATTTAAAACAGGGGTTGGGAACCTCAGGCCTGGGGGCAAATGGTAATTTTTATTTGGCCATTTCTAGTTCCTGGATCTTTCCCTTGGATCCAGCTCCTACCCCCAAATCCTTAAAGATTGAGCTCAGTATAAAGGTGGAGAGCACAGGGCATGCCCACAAGGAGATATATCCATGGCATAAATCCATGATCTGGACCCTCCTCTTTCTGAGCACACCCTTTAAGCACCTCCCAAATTTTATATAGCCCTCGGAATTTGTACTAGTTTTCAAAGTGGCCCCTGAGAGGGAAAAGGTTCCCTGCCTCTGCATTACTGCAACCCTTATTAGATCATAACCTTATTAGTCTCCATAACCCTATGAGGTGGCTCATAGGGTTATGGAGACCCTGGGCTAGCATGGAGTTGGCAATTGCAAAACACATAGCATGCTATGTACCACAAGTAAAATATGTGTGATGCACAACTGTCCAGTTCAGGGTGATGCACCAGTTCGGATGGTCTGTCCCTGGAGACTAATTGATCCAATAGCATTACAGAACCCTCTGGGGATTTAACCACTGAACTTGATGGCCTATCTGTCAATGCCCTGGTTGATTTGTGATAAGCTATGTTGACCCAGACCATCGACACAGTGGCAATCAGGTGTCTGCTTCCTCCAATGCAGCAGCACAGGTCTCCCTAGTATATGCAGGAACCAAGTTTACTACACCAAAAAATCTTAAATTCTGCAACCGGTGAAACCAAATTCTGCAAATTCACCATGAGCAGTAATATTTGCATAATTAACTTGAATTGTAACTGTGCAACAATTGAATTTATACATGCTTGAATTTATATAAATTTGCTTACCGTCATGATTTTTCAACAGATTTGACCCACGTGGCACTTGCTCGCAGGATATCATCATATGACTTTTCAAATTACCGAGCATGACTTTTAGACTAGACGTTTCGCGTGTCATAGCCACTCGTGCATTCTTTTAATACCGTGGATTAAATACCTCCGTATTAAAAGAATGCGCAAGCGGTGATGACATGCGAGAAGTCTTGTCTAAAAGCCGCTCGCAGTAATTTGAAAAGTCATGTGATGATCTTCTGTTCTGGCCTTGAGGCGGGTGGTCCGTTAGTGGGGGATGTGAGATCTGTGCCCTTGTCATGGATGGATCATTATCTCCTGCAGGCCAGCCTCCTAGCGCACCCCCTCCAGAAGGGGAATGGACCAGTTAGGTTGGTCCGCCCTCGGAGGCTGATGGAACCGCAGTGGTTCCGGGAGGCTTTGAGGGAGTTATCCCTGGACCCTGAAGGCCACTCTGTCAATGTGCTGGTACAGCATTGGAACACCTTGCTGGGGGCTGCCATCTATAGGGTGGCTCTGAGACATCCCCTGCCCCCGTCTCGTCGCCGCAGGGCCCCTTGGTTTACTGAGGGGCTGCGGTGTATGAAGCGGGTAAGCAGGAGACTAGAGCAACGCTGGCGTCGGACTTGCTCTGAATCTGATCGACTTCTCCATAGGACCCATTTGTGGTCCTATGTTGAGGCTGTGAGGACAGCAAGGAAGGAATTCCTTGCTGCCCTCATAGCATCTGCAAAGTCACGTCCAGAGGAACTATTCCAGGTGGTGTGGGGGCTGGTCAGTCCGGCCTCCCTCTGCCTGGATGGGGACTTGTCCCAGGCTCGCTGTGAGGAGTTTGCCACCTACTTTGCAGACAAGATCACTCAGATCCAGAGTAACTTTGACACCGGGTTGGATGCAGTAGGAGAGGAGCGTAAGGTTATGGAGGCACTGTCTGGTCGATCTTTCTGGGAGGAGTTTCAGGAAGTGACGCCGCCAATATGGTGGATGTCTTGGGGTCTGTTCAAGCCACAAGTTGTGAACTAGATCCATGCCCGCCCTGGTTGGTAAAAGCTTCCAGGGAGACATTGGGGTCGGTTCTGGCGAGGGTGGTTAACGCGTCCCTTCAGCAGGGGAGGTTGTCACCCGGTCTCAAGGAGGCTGTGGTGTGCCCCCTGCTGAAGAAGCCTTCACTGGATGTGGACACACTCACCAGTTACCGCCCCGTCTCTAATCTCCCCTTTTTAGGGAAAGTTATTGAACGGGCGGTGGCTCTGCAGCTCCAGGTGCACCTGGACCATATCGGTTTCCTTGACCCTTTTCAATCTGGGTTCCGCCCTGGCTATGGCACTGAGACGGCGATGGTGGCTTTGGTGGACGATCTCCGCCGGGAGATGGATGCAGGATGCTCTACATTCTTGATGCCGCTAGATCTCTCGGCCGCTTTTGATACTGTGGACCATGGGCTGCTGTTGAGACGACTGCAAGACCTGGGGGGTCTGGACAGGACTGTCCTAGGGTGGTTCCACTCATTCCTCTCGGGGAGAAGCCAGCGGGTGGTGCTGGGGCTGAAACATCTAGCCCCCGGGCCTTGACCTGCGGCGTTCCGCAGGGTTCGATCCTGTCTCCGCTTTTGTTTAATGTGTATATGCAGCCCTTGGGGGAGATCGTGAGAGGGTTCGGGGTGCGTTGTCACCAATATGCTGATGATACTCAGCTGTACCTCTCGTTTTCGACCGACCCAGGTCCCGCTGTCTCGTTGTTCTCCCAATGTCTGGAGGCTGTGGCGGATTGGATGCGGCAGAGCAGACTGAAGCTCAATCCTGATAAGACAGAGGTGATGGTGGTGGGTAGGGCAAGGGAGGTGCCGACTCCTCTGGTGGGGGGGGTCTGCCCTCCCATAGACCAGCAGGTTCGGAGTCTGGGGGCGGGGGGTGGTGTTGGATCTGGCCCTCCGTCTGGATCAGCAGGTGGAGGCGGTGGCTAAAGCTGCCTTTCGCTAGCTGTTTCTGGTGTGGAGGCTGCGCCCATACATCTCCAGGCCCGACCTGGCCACTCTTAGGCTGCATTCAGATGTGCGCTTAATTCGCACAGCGGCGGTGGCATCGTGCAATTTAAAGCAACGCGCACTTCCGGGTTGGTGTGAATGCACCTAATGCGCACAATTCAGCATAATGTGAACTGTCGGAATGCGGTTTTAAAAGCTGCTCGGAGCAGCTTTTGAAACCGCACTTCAACAGTTCGCATTATGCTGAATTGGTGCATTCACACCAACCCGAAAGTGCGCGTTGCTTTAAATCGCACAATGCCACCGCCGCTGCTGTGTGAATTAAGCGTACATCTGAATGTGCCTTTATTCATGCCTTCATCATCTCGAGGCTAGACTACTTCAACGCGCTCTACGTGGGGCTTCCCTTGGTTCTGGTTCGGAGGCTGTAGCTGGTGCAGAATGCAGCGGCCCATCTCCTTACAGGGACGAGGCGACGGGAGCATATTACACCTGTGCTCCGCACTCTGCACTGGCTGCCTATAGCGCACCGAGCCAGATTCAAGGTGCTGGTGCTGGTTTTTAAAGCCCTATACGGTCTGGGCCCCTCATACCTTGGGGACTGCCTCGCCTTCCGCGCCCCAAGGTGGCCCCTGCGGCCTGTCAGGGGCGCCTTCCTGGAGGTCCCCCGTGTTAAACGGGGGGCCACGATGGAGAGGGCGTTCTCGGTGGCCAGACTGCAACTCTGGAACTCCCTCCCAGAGGAAGCTCGCCTGGCCCCGATGGCCTTTCGTCGAGCCTGTAAGACCTGGCTGTTCGCGCAAGCCTTCGGAGGGGGAGGAGGGGAGGGGAGGGAGGGGGAATGTTTGGGGTGGTAGTTTTTAGATTATTTATACTGTTGTTTTATGTATTTTACTGTTGTTTTAGTGTTGTGAGCTGCCCCGAGATGCCATGGGCATGAGGGGACGGCCAATAAATGTGAAGAAATAAATAAATAAAAACTAAATAAATCCCATGACCGTACGCCATTTGTCTAAAAGCGGCCATAGAATCACAACTGTGTTAATCAAACACCACTCAAATCCTCTGGAATTTCAGCACCCCAGAACTCCCTCCACAAAACATACAGCCCCAAAACCAGATCTCTCAGCCGCTAGATCTCTCGGCCGCTTTTGATACTGTGGACCATGGGCTGCTGTTGAGACGACTGCAAGACCTGGGGGGTCTGGACAGGACTGTCCTAGGGTGGTTCCACTCATTCCTCTCGGGGATTGGGACCCACAATTCATCTCCCAGGAACCGATTCACTCTCAGGGTCGTAGTCACATCTCGCTGACAGATGGCAGCGGGCAGCAGCAGTTTTAGTTTGGGGTCAGGCAACAAGTTTATGCCTGAACCAGGATTTAAAGATCCTGCAGACATCCCCCGCTGCAGTTTGTCACTGCAAGGATTGGCTGATTCTGCAAAAATCACTGCAAATTGCAGCAACACGGTCAACACGGGTCCCTGGGTATACAGAGGACCCAAGGCTGCTAAAACGTGAGGGTTGACGGTGTTGATGCTTGACTTGTGCCAAAGCCGACCAACTGAAGCATAGTCTGTTTTTGAAGGACTATGTCGTAGCTGTGGTGGTGACAAAGAAAGCTTTCTTCACTGCTGACATAGCATCTGCAAAGTGCCATCCAGCAGAGCTCTTTCCAGGTGGTGAATAACTTATTAAAACTTGACTGTCTCCACCTTATGTTAGAGTCATTAGCAACCTGCTGTGATGAGGTTGCAACCAACTTTGCAGATAAAGTTGTTCATATTTGGCTCAACTTGGGCGCTGCTACTATGAGTGCAGAATCAGAGTTTGGGGTGGAAGAGGCCTGGTCTTGTCCAGTTTTCTTGGATCGACTTCAGTTGGTCTTGCCCACCAGTACAGAGGCTCTGCTTTGAGTGGTGTGAGCGAACAGTTGTGAATTAGAACCATGCCTGACCTGGCTGGTGAAAGCTAGCCGGGAGACATTGGATCCATTGCTGGCTGGGGGTTGTCAGTGCCTCCCTTCAGAAGGACAGGGTACCTGATGGCCTCAAAACTGTGGTCGTCTACCCCTGCTCAAGAAACCATCTATTGATTTTGACTCCCTGGCCAGTTACCATCCTATCTCTAACCTTCCCTTTTTAGGAAAGGTTATTGAACAGTTGGTGCCTTGCAGCTCCAGGCGCATCTCAGTGCTGTTGGATTCCTGGACTCTTGTCAGTTGGGTTTTTGTCCTGGACATGGCACCAAGACCACCCTAAGTGGCCTTGGTTGATGATCTCCACTTGGAAATCGACAGGGGAAATTGTACTCTGTTGATTTTGTTACATCTTTCAGCAGCCTTTGATAGTTTGTTAGGTGCACACACTATGGACAAGGTAGAGTGGCAGCAGAATCGGGACCCAAGTAGAGTTCCAGCAGAGGCCAGATTAGCAGCAAAACCAAACAGGCACATAGTTACAGAGACATAGTCAGAGTCCAGGCAGAGTCAATATCAGGAAGGCAGTCCAAACCAGGTAGCTCAGGTGGAAATGGAAGCACTGGGGTTGAAGGTAGGCAGTAGGGAGCAGGAGCCCAGGGATAGGAGTCGGGAAGCAGGAGACAAGACAGGGGTCCAAGGCAATTGCTCAGGAGGCAGAAAACCAGACACAAACTAGGGGCCAGGTTGTTCCTCTTCCTGGCTCCTGCTTCCTGTCACATACCTCTTATACAGAACATGTCTGTTCAAGGGTCAATCAGGGCATGGTGGGTGGCAACCCCATCAGGCTGTCCAGTGAGTCAACAGGACAGAATCAAGAGTCAAGCCTGGCTGTACTTATGGTGCTGGAGTGCCAGCCACCAAATGGCATCAGGGGCCCAAGGGCAGCAGTTCAAGACCAGGTCCTTACATTATCCCTGTTAGGGGCAACCCCTGGACGCCCCACCATGGATTTCCACACCAGGCTATTTGCAAGGGCTGGGAACCTTGGGTTCCTTGGTTGCCACAGTCACCAGGGGTGGAAAGATCTGAATTTTCTGCTGCAAGGCATCAAGGTGGGTTCTCAAAGTCACATTCTCTGCCTGCAGGGAGCTCACAATACTCCCTTGCTCCTGTAGTTCCATGGTCAGGGTAAATAATACCTGGTTTTGAAGTTGGCACACCAGGCTGAGGGAGGGAGGAGGGGTGCCCAGTGAACTCCATGTTTCACCAGGCCCCCACCCAAAGGCAAGCCCCAGTTACCTGAGTGGGGCTCATGAGGAGGCAGAGCAAACTGTTAGGCACACACTATGGACAAGGCAGAGTGACAGCAGGCTCAGCACTCAACCAGAGTTCCAGCAGGATCAGGCCAGATTAGTAGTAAATCCAAATGGGCAATCCAGAGGCAGAGTCCAGGTAGAATCAAAACCAGGAAGGCGGTCCAAACCAGGTGGGTCAGGCAGAAACGGAAACACTAGAGTAGATAGAAGGTAGGCAGTGGGGGGAAGGAGTGCAGGGGTAGGAGTAAGGAAGCAGGAGACAAAGACGGGTCCAAGGCAATTGTTCAGAAGCCAGCAAAACAGACACAGACTAGGAGTCAGGTTGTTGCTCTGCCTGGCTACTGCTTCCTGTCACATGCCTCTTACACAGAGCATGTCTGATCAAGGGCCAATCGGCATGGTGGGTAGGAACACCCATCAAGCTGTCCAGTGGGTCAACAGAACCAAATCAAGGATCACGCCTGGCTGTACTGATGGCACAGGGGTGCCAGCCACCAGCACCAGGGCCCCAAGGGCACCAGTTCAAGACCAGGCCCTTACACAGTTGATCATGGCTGTAGGACCTGGCAGGGTTGCACAGGAACACCCTTGAATGATTTCGTTCATTCCTGAGTGGGAGAACCCAGAGAGTGGTGATGAGTAATAGCTCATCATCCCCCTGGGGGGAGGGCATGTGGGGTCCCACAGGCCTCCATCTTGTCTCTACTCCTGTTCAATGTGTAACTGAGGCTGGGTGAGATCATTAGGAGATTTGGAGTGAAGTGCCATCAATAAGCTGATGACACCCAGCTCTGTCTCTCCTTTTCATCTGACCCAGATCCTGCAGTCAGGACTTACTGAGTGCCTGATTGCCATTGAGTACTGGTCGGGCGAGCTAACTGAAGCTGAATCCAGACAAGACCAAGGTGATGATGGTTGACTGGCTGTGTGACCTGGGGGACATAGGAACCCCTGTTATTGATGGAGTCCTGCCTTCTTTGGTCACTCAGATTCATGCTTTTGGATCCACTGCTGCACTTGGATTGTCAAATTGCAGTGGTGGCCAGGAGTTCATTTTGCCAACTTCGTCTGGTGAGAAGACTGAGACCTTTTTGTCACACTTAGATTTGGTCACTGTCATCTATGCCTTCATAACCTCGAGGCTAGACTACTGCAGTGTGCTCTGCGTGGGGCTGCCCTTGACGACCATTTGGAAGCTGTAATTGGTGCAGAACACGGTGGCCCGCCTTCTGTTGGGACTGGGTTGCTGGGAGCACATTGCACCAGTGCTCTGGAGTCTGCGCTGGCAGTCAATAACTGGGCGCAATTTAAGGTGCTGGTTTTCACCTATAAAGCCCTAAATGACTTGGGCCCCAAGTATCTGAAAGACCGTCTCTTGTCTTATTTTCTGTCATGGCCTCTGAGGTCAGCCAAGGGTGGCCTCCTGTGAGTACCAGCCGCTCATGAGGGCATGCAGAGAGGCATTCTTGGTGGCTGCTCCACAACTATGGAACTCCCTCTCCTCGGAGGTCTGCCTAAGCCCAAGTCTGCTCATTTTTTGGCAAAGATGTAAGATCTTTTTGGGTGGGATTGAGTAGAGAGTAGGGAGAGGGTTGAGGTGTAGGGAGTGGGGGTTAGGATTTATTAACTGTTTTTATATGTTTATTGATATTTGTTTATACATGTTTCTATGTTCTTATATTTTTTATATCTTTGCAAGCCACCCTAAACCTTTGAGGGAAGGGCCGGGTAAAAAATTGGATAATTAATTAAATAGGGAGACCTATTTTTTTACTTGATTTTCAAATTCAGATATTGTGACAGGGATATAAAGCAGCTTTGCATGCTGTACAATTAAGCGAGTGAGATGATTCCTGAGAGTGGGTTTCACTATATTTAGTAGGACGGTTGAATCATTTTCTGTATTAAGATGCAAATCAAGCTGCAAAGTCTGTGCATTAGAATAACCTCTGCATTTCCCATAGTTCCTCACCGTCATTTATGGAACAGAGCTTATATCAGCCTCCCATAGACTCAGAATTTTGATTGACAGGGAATCGAGATTAAAAGAGGAATTACTGGTGAAAAAATTCAAGTCAGGTAGAAGAAAACTATATTTAAAGGTAATTAGTAGGATATTTGAATATAATTTTGTTCAAAGCTAGTTTTCATCAGAGATCATTGGTAAGAGCATTAAATTAAATTAAAATTACTGGAAATTCAGCTTTCCTTTCTAGTGTGATAAGACTCTGATATAATCCCAGCCCTGCCTCCCCACAATATTCTGGATGAAAAATAAAATAAAAGTAAATGTCCGTACAGAGAAAAGCAGTGTATGAATTCACTTACGGCGTTTTTACACACACACTTTTTTCACCTGGATTTAATAGTCTGGATTCTGCAAACTCCTGCAAGGGGAGTTTAAATGCTTCCCGACTGGAAACCATGCGGGGGTTTGCAGAACCCAGACTCTTTAAGTCTGGGTGAAAAAGTGTGTGTGTAAAAATGCCTTTATAAGCTTTATTCAACCTGCCAGTGTCAGCCGCCGCCGCCGCCTGCCGCAGCGTTCCCCAGCCCAGCAGGGCTCCCAGAATGCAGGGACGCAGGACGGGCTGCGGGACACGCCCCTCACGAGCGGCGCACCAGCCGCCGACGCAGAGGCCAGGGCCACGCCCCCAGAGGCCGTTTCAAGGATTCTCCCTGCAGAGCAGGGCACGCCCTTAGCCACGCCCCCGTCGTTGCCGCGACGCTCAGAGCGTCTTCGGGCGCGCACGGGGGCGGGGCCTGTTGTATAAAGGCCAGCGCCGCAATTAGAGCGACGCTGGTGATTGTGAGAAACCGGCCCCCTCGTGTGTGAGCAAAGAGACTGCGAGAGCTTGCTGATTAGAACCCCTCTGAAAACCTTCAGACTGCGTGACTTCCTTCATCGAATCTTCCCTGGTGTGCCTGAAGCGAGTGCAGGGTGCGTGGTGAGTGCGAGAGGTGTGGGAGTCCCCTTCCCTTCCAACCCAGGCCCGGGGTAGGTCCCCACCCTGGGGAGCACTGTGTATGCGTGACCCTGTTTTCTCCCTTGCAACTCTGGGTACAGGCCCTTCCCCCCTCACGGGCTTCTCCCCGCTGGTTGCTCCACCCGTCCTGTGTTTCCTGAGTGTGTGTCCTAGGGAGTGTGGGGGTATCGAGCGGGCTCTCTCAATCCAGGCGCCCTATGATGATAGCGGCCTGTTCTCTTTCATTAGAGGTAACGGCCAACACACTATCCTGACGGGCATAGAAACACCACGCTGTTGCCACGTAGAGAGAGCCGCTGTGAAAGATACCCAGCGGATGCGAAAAGAGTGTGAGACCCCCTTTGTGCTCTTCCCCCCCCCCGGTGACAAATCACCAGCAGCTGCTAGCCCCTTAGCGGAGCCCGTTATAAGGCCCAAAAAAGGGGTCCCCGATATGGATATAGCCACTGAACTGAGCCGCTTGACACAAGCGGTTCAATCCTTAGCCATGGAACTAAAGGATGTTAAGGACCAGCAGGAGAACTTAACATCCACAGTGGCTCAACTCCAAGGAGCCGCCGTGGCGGCACCTGGGGTGGCTGGGCCCGTGGCAGCCGCCGCCCCTATAGCACCCCCAGTACCAGCAGGGGCCCTTGTAGCAACAGGACCTAGGGAACCCAAGGGGCCAAAACTAGAGAAATTTTTGGGGGACCGGCGGGGCTTTCAGAGCTTTTTGGCCCTGTGTCGGCTTACCTTCACCCTCCAGCCACACACATATGCTACAGATGCCTTAAAGGTAGCCTTCATTGTAGGCAATCTGGGAGGTACGGCCCTGGAGTGGGCCACGACCCTGTTACGTAGCGATAGCCCGTTATTGACAAACTATGCCAATTTCCTTAAGGAGTTTACCTTCCTTTTCGACAACCCACATCGTGCACGAGATGCCCAAACCGCTATTATGAACTTACGTCAGGGACGCACCCCTGCGCTGGAATACATTACCCAATTCCAGCAGTTAGCCTTGGAACTGCAGTGGCCCAACGAAGTTTTACGTGTAATGTTTAAAAAGGGATTATGCGAAGAAATCAAGGACCAGTTGGCCTTCGTCGAAACCCCAGTGGCCTGGGAGACCCTCGCTAATCTGGTGCTACAAATTGAGGACCGCCTAGCGGAAAGGAGGCGAGAGAGACGCCAGGAAAACCGACCCTACCCGGCAAGGACCCCGTTTACGCTCCCCCCGGTTCGGCCCACTGAGGCCAGTCGGCTGCCCGAGCCCGAGCCCATGCAAGTAGGAGCATCCCGGGGGGCTCTGTCCAAGGAAGAACGGGACCGACGTCGGAGTACCCGGGCGTGTTTTTACTGTGGGGATCCAACCCATTTCATCGGGGAATGCCCCGAGTTACCCCCAGAACGACGGAGGACGGGAAACGCCCGAGGCCGAGATGGGACGGGGCCATCTCGGTCATAACTACCCATTCCAAGTCCCCGACTCCAACCCTTAAGGACCCCCACTTACGGATTCCTATTACCTTAGTCATCACCCCGCACCGATCGGTAGTATGCTGGGCCCTCATCGACTCAGGCGCCTCAGGAAATTTCATCGATCATTCCTTAGCTGGGCACTGGCGACTCCCCCTCCAGAAGAAGATGGTACCAGAACCCATCCATACCATTGATGGATCCCCGTTGATCTCGGGGCCTATTACTACATGTACTACGCCCCTGACCTGCATCATCGGGGACCACGGGGAACAGATCCCTTTTGATCTTGTTTGCACCCCTCTATTTCAAGTAGTCCTTGGGAGCCCGTGGCTATGCCAACACAATCCAACGATCCAATGGTCAAAACAACAGGTACGTTTTTTGACCCCTTATTGCCTGCAAAATTGTCGCCTCCCGAAGCCCGGTCGTGGGGCTCTAGCCACCTCGGGACCCCCTTGTGAGAGCAGAACCCTCCCACTACCTGAGGAGTACACCACCTTCCAAGACGTCTTCTGTAAGGTTCGGGCCACGGAGCTACCCCCACACCGGCCATACGATTGTCCGATTGAATTATTGCCAGACAAAACCCCCCCGTTCGGACGCATTTATGCGCTAGCCGAACCGGAACTTAAGGTGCTACGTCAGTACCTCGACGAAAATCTGCACCAAGGGTTCATCCGACCCTCCACTTCGCCCGCGGGCGCCCCCATATTTTTTGTGTCTAAGAAAGATGGGGGTCTCCGACCCTGTGTGGACTATAGGGGATTAAACCAAGTAACCATCAAAAATCGCTACCCGCTTCCGTTAATACCCGAACTCTTGGACCGTCTACAGGGAGCCCAAATATTCACGAAACTAGACTTAAGAGGAGCATATAACCTGCTACGCATGCGTCGAGGGGACGAATGGAAGACGGCGTTCCGCACCCGTTACGGGTTATTTGAGTACCTCGTAATGCCCTTCGGCCTTGCCAATGCACCGGCCACCTTTCAGCACCTCATAAATGAGGTTTTTCGGGATATTCTGGACGTCTACGTTATCGCGTACCTCGACGATATTTTAATCTATTCCCGTAACCTGGATGACCACATCCGTCATGTGTGCGAAGTCCTTCGGCGGCTAAGAAAGAATAAGCTGTATTGCAAACGAGAAAAATGCTTTTTTCACCTACGTTCCCTTAGCTTCTTGGGGTTCATCATTAGCCCCCAAGGTATCCGAATGGACCCGCAAAAAGTCGAGGCCTTAAGGAGATGGCCAGCCCCCAAGGCGGTGAAACCCTTACAGCGCTTCCTGGGGAGCGCAAATTACTACAGACAATATATTTCCAATTATGCTGAAATCACTGCCCCCTTGACCTTATTATTAAAAAAGAATCAACTCTATGAGTGGACGCCCAGACAACAGTATAGTTTTTCCTATTTAAAAAACGCCTTTATGACAGCCCCCCTGTTACGGCACCCTAACCCCCAGAAACCCTTTTATGTAGAAGCGGACGCTTCGGGAAAAGCCATCGGAGCAGTGTTATTACAGGAGCATGAACCCCCAGAACCGTTACTTCCTTGCGCCTACTACTCCAGACAATTGACCTCAGCAGAAAGGAACTATAACATTTTAGATCGAGAACTTTTGGCCATCAAGGTCGCGTTTGAAGTGTGGCGCCACTACTTGGAAGGAGCCCGACACCCGGTGACCGTAGTAACGGATCACCGGAACTTGACCTTCCTCCAAACGGCCCAGATCACCAATGCCCGCCATGCCCGCTGGGCCTTGTTCTTCGCCCGGTTCGACTTCCGGATTCGCTATCGACCCGGAAAACTCCACCTGTTAGCGGACGCCCTCTCCCGCTACTATGAACAGAGCCCAGACCTCCCGACTAAACCCGAGTCTATCCTAAAACCCCAAACCTTTGCAGGGACCTATACGACACTGCAAGAGATGCGGGAGGCTGCCCTGCAAGAAAACCCCGAACCAGCCTCTTCAGCGACAAAGGAACCCAACCAAACGCACCTGGTATGGGTCCCCCCCTCCTATCGGCAAGACGTGTTATGGGCCCATCACGATGCCCCTACAGCAGGACACCCAGGTATGGAACGAACGACGCAGCTAATCCGTCGATCCTTTTGGTGGCCTAAATTACCACAGGATGTAACGCGGCACGTATCCAGTTGTGATATTTGTGCCCGAACAAAGACCCCTCGCCGGGCCCCCATAGGACTTCTTCAGGTGACTCCCCCTCCGTTAGGCCCGTGGCAACGAGTAGGTCTTGACTTCGTCGTGGATCTTCCTCCATCCCGCCAGTACACCACGGTGTTAGTAGTGGTAGATCACTTCACTAAACTGGCCCATTTCATCGCCTGCAAGGGACTGCCATCTGCTAAACGCACCGCGCTGCTCTTCCTTCGTCATGTTTTCAAACTACATGGTTGTCCACGTGAAATAATAAGCGATAGGGGGTCTCAGTTTACCTCGCGCTTCTGGAAGGCCTTGTTCCAGGCCCTACACGTTTCTCTTAAACCAACCACGGCCTACCACCCCCAGGCTAACGGACAGGTCGAAAGAATAAACCAAAACATGGAACAATACTTGCGGTGCTACGTCAACTATCTGCAGGACGACTGGCACGCCTGGCTCCCGCTCGCCGAGTTCGCATGCAACAATGCGCCCCATGCCTCATTGGGGAACTCACCATTCTTTATTACCTATGGCTTCCACCCCCAAGGGGGAGCCATTGAAACACCTACTACGACCGTACCGGCCGCAGGGGCCCTTCTGCAACAAATTCAACAGGCACAAGTAATCGCACAACGAGTATTAGCACAAGCGCGGCAACAATACAAGATACAGGCCGATCGTCATCGACGCGCAGAACCCCCATTACAACCAGGCGACTTCGTGTGGATCGACCGACGTCGCTACCCCTCCTCTCGACCCTCCCCCAAGCTGGACCACCGATACATTGGACCCTTCCCAATATTGAGGCAACTCAATGAGGTAACCTATACCGTGAAGCTGCCCGCTCATTCACGTATTCACCCCACCTTTCATAGATCCTTGTTGAAAAAGGCCAACATCCGGCCCGGTGGGCCTACAGTGGAACACCTTGATCCCCTTGTTCAACCCGATGGGGACCCCGACTATGAGGTAAAGGCAATATTGGACTCTCGCTTCCGACGGGGTCACTTACAGTACCTCGTCGATTGGATGGGTTTCGGCCCATCAGACCGCTCTTGGGAACCCGTCGGCAACATATCTGCCCCTCGCCTTATTAGATTATTCCACCTCCGCCACCCCATGAAGCCTGGCCCGGGGGGGCGGCGGCTTCGACGGGGGGGTATTGTCAGCCGCCGCCGCCGCCTGCCGCAGCGTTCCCCAGCCCAGCAGGGCTCCCAGAATGCAGGGACGCAGGACGGGCTGCGGGACACGCCCCTCACGAGCGGCGCACCAGCCGCCGACGCAGAGGCCAGGGCCACGCCCCCAGAGGCCGTTTCAAGGATTCTCCCTGCAGAGCAGGGCACGCCCTTAGCCACGCCCCCGTCGTTGCCGCGACGCTCAGAGCGTCTTCGGGCGCGCACGGGGGCGGGGCCTGTTGTATAAAGGCCAGCGCCGCAATTAGAGCGACGCTGGTGATTGTGAGAAACCGGCCCCCTCGTGTGTGAGCAAAGAGACTGCGAGAGCTTGCTGATTAGAACCCCTCTGAAAACCTTCAGACTGCGTGACTTCCTTCATCGAATCTTCCCTGGTGTGCCTGAAGCGAGTGCAGGGTGCGTGGTGAGTGCGAGAGGTGTGGGAGTCCCCTTCCCTTCCAACCCAGGCCCGGGGTAGGTCCCCACCCTGGGGAGCACTGTGTATGCGTGACCCTGTTTCCTCCCTTGCAACTCTGGGTACAGGCCCTTCCCCCCTCACGGGCTTCTCCCCGCTGGTTGCTCCACCCGTCCTGTGTTTCCTGAGTGTGTGTCCTAGGGAGTGTGGGGGTATCGAGCGGGCTCTCTCAATCCAGGCGCCCTATGATGATAGCGGCCTGTTCTCTTTCATTAGAGGTAACGGCCAACACACTATCCTGACGGGCATAGAAACACCACGCTGTTGCCACGTAGAGAGAGCCGCTGTGAAAGATACCCAGCGGATGCGAAAAGAGTGTGAGACCCCCTTTGTGCTCTTACCCCCCCCCCGGTGACAGCCAGTTAACTCTCTTTCCTGTATCTGTTTCTCTTTATAATTTCCTATAATCTGGAAAGCATTTTTTTTTGGGGGGGGGGTATTTTCCTGCGTATATTTAATTGCAACACACTGGTTCATCCCACCAGGGGGTTGATTTTTGACAAGTCTCTTCCTCTTTTGTGACTGTCACTTGTGCACACATCTAGACCCTGTGGAAATCAATGGGTGCTGATGTTGCACAGCACCTCTGAAAAATCAAGTCTCAAGTGGCTTCTGGTCCCTCTTTTCTAAATAAGATTTCAATTAATGAAATTCAGCAGAGAGGGTGTCAGTGCATGGTCCTAATTAAAGATCTCAGAGCTATGACTGTTTAGAAAGCAGCCTATTTTAACAGTTTGCAATTATTGCTTTTTCTAGCAAAACCCTGAGGTGAGCATTTACCAGATTTTTTTTTAGCAGTCTTTTGACTAGCAATGCTATAAACACAAAGATGGTGTGATGGAGGGGAGGTAAAAGAGAAGCAAGGTGCTGAAAAGCAGGCTCAGATATGCCATTAAAAGGGTACAGAGACTAAGTATTTCAGATTGGACCAACTTCTCTTCGTAAGAGAATGATAATAATTTTTATTGGTACAGCGCCCCTCTGCCGGATGGTGCCCAGTTCACAACATTAAAAATGCAATAAAAAAACCCAACAACTTAAAATCAGTTTAAAACAGAGAAGGAAAAGAGGGAAGAAAAATACACAAAGAGGAACCAGCAGTGGATCCTCTAAAAGCACCTGGAGAACAAAAAGGTTTTCATGTGCTTTTTGAAGATTAGGAGAAAGGTACTAAGACGGACAACTGCAGGGAGCACGTTCTACACTGAGGTGCTCAGCACACAGCAAAGGCCTGATCACCTGCCAATTTAACCCTGCTCTGATTTTAAAAACCTTCTGTATTAATCTGCTAATGGGGTATGATATACCCCAGTTACATCACAGCTGAAAAATATAAATATCATTTATTTGAATATGACTACAGTTTAAGATAAAAAATTAAATTTTATTGTGTTTGGTACGTGAGGTTACTATGACACCCTCCCCCCCAGTGTCAGGCACAGCACATTCATATATCAAATGAGATAGCATCTAGCTGTTAACAAGTGTTAACATCCAAATGTTCTCTCCATTCATAAGCGAACAAAGATAAAGTGGGTGAGAACTTACAAGCTTTGTCTACATTTCAAGACCCTGAGCTATTAGGAGCTACCAGGCACTTGTCTGCATTTCAATAGCTGGCTGCCATAATAACTAATGGCGGGGTCAAAATGACCCCTCAACCTAATAGGATAATATTTTTCAACACAACCTCGCAAGTAAAAAAAAACACCATGAGTGAAGCTCCATGCTATAAAAGGGTTGACTGCTGTGTAAAGAATCTGAAAGATACAAGTTTGCTTTAAGTTGGTAACTGAAGTTTTCTACTTGGGGTATAATTGACCCTTCCTCCCGCCCCCCCGCCCCCCAAAAATGTCCTTGTAATGAAATTCTTCTGTACATACATAAAATGGCATATTATAGAATCAGACAAAATTCAACATTGTGTTTGGGACAAATATGACCCCATAAGCCTGGGCAATAGGAGTCAATCATACCCCATTCATACTCTAGTATTTACCTTCAATTTTTTTTTTATTTTTTTTTTAAATACAACTGGGGGTCCTATAAATAAATACATTTATTTATTTATAAATAAATGTATTTATTTATTGCACTTATATGCCGCCCTCTTATACCAATGGCATCTCGGGACGGCTTCCAACAAGGTAAAAACAATGTTTAAATAATATAAAAACCACAATAAAATTTAAAATCCCAATATTATTAAACAAATTTTAAAAACTCCCCCCACAAAAATTTAACCCACCCTCTCCGCCTCTGAAGGCCTGGGAGAACAGCCATGTCTTGCAGGGCCAACAGACTCGGAGTCAGGCGTGCTTCCTTTGGGAGGGAGTTCTATAACCGTGGCCCATCCACAAAGAACGCCCTTTCCATTGTAGCCCCCCGCTTTACGCAGGGGACCTCCAGGAAGGCGCCCCAGGTGGACCGAAGGGTCCGTCCTGAGTCACCGAGGGCAAGGTGGTCCCTGAGGAATATCCTTGAGGAATACATGAAATATGAAGTGGTACAGGTTTGCTAAAAAAGTTTTCTGGATAATTTTATACAACTTCTGGGGTACCATGCAACTCCATAGTCGGAGGAAGGTTACGGCGCACTGGTGAGATCCCCAAACAGCGGGTGGCAGATAGCCAGTAGGGTAATGTTTCAGGAGCAGGTCACAAATACCGCCACAGCCTATGTCATTCTGGGCCTTAAAACCAGCCACGCAATCTTAAATTTAATCAGCCACTCTATGGTAGCCAGTGGAAAGAATGCATGACAGGCATAATATGATCCGGGCTGCCCAAACCAGCAAATAGCCGCACGGCCTCATTCTGAACAAGCTGCAAGCGACAGGAAAGCACCACTGGAAGCCCGTAGAAGAGGGAATTACAATAATCAAGCCTTTTGGTCACCAGGGCATGGGTCGCTGTGTGCAAGTTTTCAGGCATCCGTTACTCAGGCATGTAAGAAGTCATCGTATGGTCTAGATCTGTTTTTAGCCATAGAGTTGTATGGGAATCTGTGTCGTTTCAGGAAGCAATAGGATGGAAGAAGTATAGGCAATAGGGAAAACCGTAATCAAATTCTCCCACCTAAATAGGTGGGAGATTTGATATAGTCATATCAATGATTTTTTTGCTGTGTTTTCATTGATTTTTAAATTTGCAAAAGGAAAGTTTTGTGTGCGTGGAGAACAGAAGTGTATACAGTGGGTATGCTCACAAGAAACATTTAAGCAAGAGAAACCAGAGCAGGGGATGTTTATCTCTGAATGGGAGTAGCCAGATGAAATGGAGGGGCAAGAGTAAGGGTAAACTTTCATTTGGGTAAGGAAGCATAAGGAGTATTCCTTCCTACAAGTCTGATGTTTATTTGTGTCTAGGGAAGAGAGTTTGTGCAGGATGAGATGAGAAATAGCAGTGAAGGCATCTCACCAGTGTTCCCAGGTTTCAATAAGTCCATCATCTTTGCATGGCATCCCAGTTGTTGGTGCACCCCCATTAGACAAGCAGGCAGGCAACACAAGAGAGAGGAATTGTATCCCTGGTAGCCAAAGCAGAAAGCAGATGCGTTTGGTCAGCAGAACTGCCACTCACATGCTGTTCATTCCTAATGTAGAACTAGAGAAGAATTTTAACAATGGAAAGGAGAAGATGGAAATGAAATTCAGCCAAATTAAGCCTGTTCCTTCCTCCAGGCAGATCTTAATTTGTGGTGCATCAAAGTTCACTTCAGCCGTTAATTCACAGCATCTTTTTTCTATTTAAATGTAAAGCTGTGAAAACGGTTGATGGCATTTAATTATCTCGTTGAATAGATGTCACATGCAGCTCTGCCCAGAGACATACGGAAGTGTTCTTGTAACAAAGAAGTGCTGTCTGTCGGGCATATGGCGGGAGTAATGCATTAGTATCTTGATTCTGCTAGAGGTGGGGATGAACTTAAAGCATTGCTGGGATGCTCCACAGGTGTACCCCGGAAGTGCTGGGTGCAAAGATTTCATATGCTCCTTTGTGTCAGGGCTAGGGCCCTTTCCCGACGAGCGGGCCATTACTCCCCGGGGGCACGGACAGCGGAAAGCCCCGATGCCAGCAGACCGGACGCATTGAGCCCCCAGCCCTCCGACCAAGGGGACGAAGAAACCGCCGAGGAAACCCCGCGAGCCCCGAAGGCCCCTATAGCATCAGGGACGGAGTTACCATGCCTTGACGGGGATACGGAAGAGCCGACAACGTCAGGGGAGGAGCCAGCAGTAACCACGCGGCGCTCTGCATGCCTGCAGGCCCAGCGGCAGAGGGGCGGGGCCAGACCTACTTAAACCCGGAAGTGCGGGGACTCAGTGCCGGCGATCAGTTGCTGTGAGGCCGGCCCCTGGGAGAGCGTAGACGGACCGTGGGAAATTAAGACGAAGGATTGTGTGGAGCGTGAAAGGTGTGTGCACGGAGAGCGAGTGTGGTGTGTGAGTAGCGGCGAAGGGAAGGAGCGTGTGGAGGAGGTGAGGTGAAGGGGGCTGAAGCGTGGTGTGTGGGAGGCGGGCGAGTGGCACACGTGAGGGCCTACCCTATTCTTAATTAGGTGTCCTTACCATCATTCCTGAGAGGTCCTCTATCCCCTACCTTCCCGCATCCTGGTACTCCTTCCCCTCCTGCACTTAGTCCTGGGTAGCACTTTCCTTATACCAAGAGCACCGTGTGTAAGTAAGGGGTTGGTTGTACAGGGGGCAGGGGTTTTCGCCCTGCATAGAGAACCAGAGGCCTGCTCCCACATCCCTCTGATCGACACCCCAATGATGACACGGCCCCGGCTCTAATCAGAGTTGGCCACCTAACAACCTGAGGGGAATCTTTCAGTGAACTACGTGTGAGCCTCTCTCTGGGGAATAAGGTTAAGGGCAAAGGGAGACAGCGTAGTAGGGCTAAATCCACGGTTCCCTGTGGTATCCCTTCCCGAGCCTAACACTTTGCCCCAGGATGATGCCAGGTTTCATCCAGTCATCTCTGCACCACCACACAGAGGGAAAGGGGCACAGCGGTGAGTGAAGCTGGGGGGCGATTCCATGAGGCAGAAACCCCTCCCTGACACCATCCCAGAGAAGCTGCCTTTTCTGACAACTCCTTCTGTGCTACAGAGACGTGAGAAGGTGCGTGCCCTGCTGCAAGTAGCTCAGCTGGGGTTACTGAGGCTCTGGAAGAGCCCAAAGAAGGAAATTCACTGTAGCCTGCTGAGAAGGTGAGGAACCAACCCACCTGAAGAATATTCCCCAAGAGGCTACGAGCTTGAATCTCACTTCTGACTCACCCTTTATCATATTAATGCTCTGAGTTCTTAGCTAAGAAACTAGGAGCTGTTCTGTAATTACTATTGGTTAAGGTTAACCATTTTAGTTAAGGGTGGTGGCCATTTGGCGCATGCACAAAACTGCTCCAATGGCCATTTGTGCATGCGCAGTAAAGGACAGGGAGGCAACCACAGCAAGGGAACCTGACAGCCTCCACAGGAGCAGCGGTGCTTCAGTCAAGGCCTCCGAGGCCAGTAAGTAGACTCCAGGGCTCCAGGGGATGGGGGTGGCGGGGAAATCTAGATCCATAAGTACAGATCCATCGAATATTGCAAATTATATGGATTAATCAACAACTACCCGGTTTTTGGATAGTTGTGGATTAATCCAGAATGCCCACCTCTAGTGACTAGCAGAACATTGCTCCTGTGTTCCTCGAGGGCTAAAGTGTGATTCAGGGAGCGTTGTTCATAAATCAGAGGGTAATTTCAGACGTAACGATACCATGGTCAATCACAGCGAATCCCCTGTGGTGGCCATTGGTCCGTTACGTCTGTTGTGCTTCCTGCCAGATGTTCACCCCAGTGAATCACTGGCGGGAATCACAGCATCCGGCCGCCCGGAGGTCCAGAATCGTGGTGGGATCAGGCCCCAACCGTGGTTGGATTGGCCATGATCCGGGATGGGCTGATGGTTATGTCTGTAACCTTCAGCCTGGCTGGATCGTGGTCCCGACCACGGGACAGGATCGGGCGCAGTGACTGGATTAGCCACTGCGCCCGCCCATTTCCCAGAGGCCGGCTGGGAGGAGCGTGTGGGGGCAGGGCTGTGCGGTCGCACCGCGCAGCCCCATCCCTTCCCGATCCGCGGTGAGACTCAGGCCGGCATGTCTAAAGGACGAACGACCTGATTCCTAACCAGGATCTGAAACAGATCCCGGTCCGTGGTTCAGCGTGGCGGGCCTGGTGGCCCAGTATGTCAGAAATTACCCAGAGTGAGGATGTGTAAATATTCTACCTATAATTTCAATAAATGCTGCATCCAGAATGATGTACCATATTCTCAAAGGATAGAGCTCTTGAAAGAGTGCATGGCAAAAGCACCAGTATCATGCCATATCTCAAAGACTGAAATTATTTAATTATTGGTGTTCAGCTGTTTTATTGGAAAAGTAAGTACCTTTGCAGCAGACAAACTGTCTTATGGTATTTACCTTACAAAGAGGCATTCAGACTGGATTTTTATGATGCTGCTTTGCACTGAGTGGTAGCCAAAAGCTTTTTTTCCTGGAGTAAAAAGTAGCCATTGGTTAGAGATTGACAGAAGGGTCTTCATTAGTTTTCATTTCACCTTTCATTTTCAGTTCCAAAAATCCATTTGTTTTCTTGGGCAGGGACCGTGTCTATCTTATTTTTTGTAAAGCGCCAGGTACATCGCTGGCGCTATATAAATGCTTATTATTATTATTATTAATTTTACATTTGTTTCCCATTGGAATCACTGGGAATCACTTGTCAGGGCTTCCATGCCTTTCAATAGTAGTTTTACTGTCCTATGACACTTTTCCTTCCCCCAAACTTGCATAGACTGTCCAAGGGGGGCAGAAATATCAGGGACAGACTGGCACGCAGCAGACACTGACAGGCAGCGGGCACTCAAGGCACTAGCAAGGAGGAGACGGTGGTGCCGTAAGTCTGACAAGGCTTCCAGTGGCACCGAATGCCGCCAGGAGGCAGAATATCAGAGAGAGACTGGCAGGCAGCAGGAGGGCACTGAAAAGTAGCAAGAACTGGCAAAGAAGACATGCTGTCCAAAGTCTGTAGGACTTCAACTTGCAGAGAATGCCCAGGGAAGGGAGACACACAGTTGTCACATAGACTGGCAGCAGGAGTGGCAGAAGAGCAAAGGTGCAACAGACACTGGCTTCAGTATAGGAAGGCGCCCCAAAATGTGGCAGGGCATCAACTCACAGAGATCACCCCAGGGGGGCAGCAGGTATATGAGACAGAGACACACATTCGGGCAGCAGCAGCAAGAGATGGGCAGAGGACCAGCAGGCAGTAGGGGTGTGAAGAAGGTAGCAGTGTGCAGAAGGGGCCTCATTGGTTTTCCTTTCCTCTCTCATTTTTGTTTTTAGAAGTTCATTGATTTTTGTTTTCATTCATTTCCTAATTCATTTGTTTTAGCTTCCTAGTTACTAAAACGAATGGGGCTTCATTGGTTTTATTAACTAAGCAAAAAGAAAATGAATTGCACACCCCTAGCATTGGTGTGAATGTTTCTGCTTCTTTTCCTTGTTGTTTTTTGCATACCTTTGCATTTCACGTGTTTAACAGATCTCCCATCCAGGAAAGTGTTAAAACAATCAACACGCCACTAACTTCAGTGGGAAGCCCCATGGGCTACAGTTGGACTACTTGGAATAAGCAGTTTGTGGATTGTAGCCTTGGTGGGAAAGAGAGTTATTTAGACCAGGGGAAAGCCTGTGCCTGTGAAATAGGCACCAAGAATTGTCATCATCATCATCATCATTTTTAATTTATACCCCGCACTCTCCCACCCAAGGCGGCTTGAGGCAGCTTACAACATATCAAAATACAAAACAAAATAAGGTCCACAAAAGACCAATCATAAACAATTCACCATAAACAAAACAAACCTTTAACAATTTACATAATACTATTCTTATCAATTCAATATTATGCATAACATAACACTCTCCCTCATACCCCCCAATATCTAAACACTTTCCATCACAACTAGCCATCCTCCACCCTGCTGCCACCAGGGGGCCCCCTTCTCTTCCCCCATCCTCCTACTCTCACTAAGAGGAGGAGTACCCTCACATATTACATAATACAATAACATCTCAAACATTTCTCAAAAGACCAAAACCCCTTTATACTTAAACAATACAAATAAATGCAACTACGACAGGATATCACCCTCCCCATTTCTCTCAATATCATTCCAGTATCTGGCTACCCTCTGTCATTACGTCCCATCCGAAGATTGGAAAAGGTACCCTTGCTACTCAAATGCTAATATACATTGCAGTAGAAAAAGAAAGAAGGAAATTGGACTTTGGGGCACTATAAATTGCAATAGAGATTACGTTCTAATTGGTGACATTTTGTCAATGCAAATGATTGATAGGATGTGCTTTTAACTGTTATTGTAAATGCATCTATAATTGTCTGAATAGTTCATGATATATGCCAAAAGTACACCAAAAAAGGCAAAAGGATCATTTTTATTTTATAAAGTGCTAGGTATCTGGTGTCTAGCTTGTTCAATACAGAGTCTGTCCACCTTGTATTTGAGGCCAGGGATAGATTGGGGATTTTGCTGGTGTTGACCACCTCACTGCACAGCAGAGTCCCTGACCGAGCTGGCTGAGTTGGTCTCAGAGATGGTCTTGAAGTGCCCTAGAATTATAGTTTTGGGTGACTTCAACATACACGCTGATACTAGCCTTTCGCCTCCATGACAATCATACTGGAGGCCTCCACGACAACCATGGGTCTATCCCAAATAATATCCAGCCCAACACATGAGGTGGAACACACATTGGATTTAATGTTTTGCATTGACCTGGAAACAGGAGTTCTGATTACTGGAGATTTTGTTACAACCCCGTTGTCATGATCAGACCATTACCTTTTAAAGGTCCAGATCTCTGTCTCCTTTGCCCCCCGTCAGGGTGGCGGACCGGTTAGGTTGGTCTGCCCCTGAGACTAATGGATCCAATTGGCTTCCAAAACTCTTTGTGGGATTTACCCACTGACCTTGACAGCTACTCTGTTGATGACCTGGTTGTTTTGTGGAATAGCGTGCTGACCATGGCCATTGACACCATTGCACCCAGGTGTCCGCTCCCACTGCTGCGACACCATAGTAGGTGTAGGCAGTTGAAGTGGGAGAGTAGGCAGTTAAGAGCACAGGTGGTGCTTGACTTGCACTAAAGCCGACTGATTGTGGCATAGATCATTATTGAAAGAATGTGCTGTGGCAGTAAGGGTGGTGAAGAAAGCTTTCTTCTCCATTGTCATCACGTCTGAAAAGTCTCATCCGGCAGAGCTGTTCTGGCTGTGAATGGCCTGGTTAATCTGGTTTGTCTTCACCAAGAACTAGTAATATATTTGTCACTGTGACATTTTTATTTATTACTTTGCAGACAAAATCACTCATATTCACCATGACTTGGGTGCTGCTACTTTGGGTATTTTCAGACGTGACGGGGCCAATTGGCCCTGTCACGGAAACAACCCTTTGATTCCCCGCCGGGGCCACCGCATCACGGGCTAACAGACGCGGTGGCCGATCCCGGCGGGGAATCCGGGGAGGGGGCGGGGCTGCGCAGCACAACGTGCTGCCACACAGCCCTGCCCCCCCACGCTGCCCCGGCCGCCCGCCCACTAGGAGAGGGACGGGCACCGCGGCCAATGCAGCCGCAGCGCCCAGCCGCTCCCCCCCCCCGGCATTGACCATGGGCCGGAATCTCGCCGCGGATTCCGGCCCGTGGTCAGGGGACAGACATTACTGTCCCCTTCATCACAGGGGGGAATCTCATTCACCACGCGACTGGGGATGGTCCGGGCAGGACCTCCGATCGCGCGGTGAATCTGATTCCCCCCCATGATTCACGGGGTGAACAACTGGGGGGGAACTTCCGTTCCCCCCATCAGACGTTACGGAATCACTTTCACCCTGTGCAGATTCACTGTGGTTGACTGTGATCTTGTAACGTCTGAAAATACCCTTTGACTGCAGAGTCAGCGTTTGGGGTTGTGGAAGCTCAGCCTTGTCCTGTTTATTTGGATTGATTTCAATTAGAGTCACCCACTGATGTGATGCGATCCATGGGAGATGTGCTTGGAGCAATATAGGCAACCAGTTGTGAATTAGATCCTTCCCCATCCTGGCTGGTGAAAGCCAGCTGGGGGACATTGGGGCTGTTGCTTGCTGGGGTTGTCAGTGCCTTCTTTCAGGAGGGTAGGTTATCGGATATTCTCAAAAGTGCAGTTATCAAGCCTTTGCTAAAAACAACATCTTTGGACATTGACTCCCCAGCAGCTATCACCCTGTCTCTAACCTCCCCTTTTTTGGGAAGGTTACTGAACGGGTGGTTGCTCAACATCTTCAGGCTCATCTTGATGCCATCAGATTCCTGGACCCAATTCATTTGGTCTTTCATCCTGGGTTTAGTACAGAGACCATGCTTGTGGCCTTGGTCAATGAGCTACACCTGGAGATCGACAGAGGAAACTGTACGCTGTTGATCTTGTTAGATCTTTCAGTGACCCTTGATACAGTTGATCATGAGGTGTTGTTGACACAGTTGCAGGACCTGGAGGGGGTGCATGGGACTGCTCATTAGTGGTTTCGTTCATTTCTGACAGGGAGGTCTCGGCGGGTGGTGATGGGTGACTGCTCATTGTCTCCTTGGGGCCGCCCTTGCGAGATACCGCAGGGTTCCACCGTGTCCCTCCTTCTGTTCAATGTGTATCTGAGGCCCCTGGGTGAGATAATTCGGAGGTTTTGAATGAGGTGCCATCAATGTGCTGATGACACCCAGCTCTACCTCTCTTTTCATTGAACCCAGGTCCTGCAGTCTGGGTGCTTACCCAGTGCATGGCTTGTGTTGGGGATTGGATGAGGGTGAGCTCTTTGAAGGTGAATCAGACAAGACTGAAGTGATGATGCGCAGCCAGCCCTGTGACTTGGGGAGGATTGGGACTCCTGTTATTGATGGAGTACAGCCTCCTTCTTCTCCTCTAAGGTTCACAGCCTTGGAGTGCTTCTGGATCCCTCACTGCACCTGAAGCATTGGGTTGGGACCATGGCCAGGAGTGCTTTTCATCAACTCCATCTGGCAAGGAGGCTGCAGCTTTTTCTTTCTGATTTGGCTCTGGCCACCATCATCCATGTTTTCATAACTTCGAGGTTAGATTATTGCATCACACTCCGCGTGGGGCTGCCCTTGATAAATATTCAAAAGCTGCAGCTGGTGCAAAACATGGCAGCCCAGCTCCTTTTGGGGGTGGGTCGTCATGAGCACATTACACCTGTTTCGTAGTCTGCATTGGCTATCAGTAGTTTTCCAGGCACAATTCAAGATGCTGGTTTTGACCATTAAAGCCCTAGCAGCCTGGGCCCCATATATCTGAAAGACCACCTCTCCTATCAATTCCCCACCATGATCCTTGCAGTCAGTTGGGAGACCTCTCTTGCAGGTATCACCCACCAATTGTGTTTGTACGACAAGAGCGCACGGAGGGGTATTCTTCGTTGCTCTCCCAGTGTTGTGGAACTCCCTTCCCCTGGAGGTCCATCAGAGTCCAAACCTGAGCATATTTCAGAGGCGATGTGAGACATTTCTTCTTGGCAAAGCAGGGCAGGCAGGGTTAGGGGTTTGGTCAGGGTTTTTAGGGTTGGGTGTGTTCTTAAAGGGATTTTTATGTATTTTAATGTGCTTTTATACTGTAAGCTTCCCGTAGGGGAAGGGTGGGGTTTCAAATAAATCTTCCACTGACATGCTGTCAGAATGCTTCTCACTGAGACACAGATGTATCCATCCCTAAAATGAAGTAATAGCTCCACTTCACATTATTGCTTGTTCACATGAACAGGTGATAAAAGGCACCAACCCCAGAGTTCCCCACACCCTCACATTTGCTCGTGCAAGCAGAGGTGCTGTAGTGAGACAAAAGGGGAGGTTGTGACCGCTATCAATAAGCAGGAGTATTCTGGGGATGGGAGCTGTTCACACTCAGCTATGCTTAGACACCGGATCTGCGCTTATATCCTCCTTGCTTTTTTGTAATAAGCAACCTTTTATCATCTGCTCGAATGAACAAAGCATTAGTTTAGGTTGGGAAGTGAAAAGGATCATATTTCCAGTTAAAATTGCAGAAAACTTTAAGGATGCTCCATTTGAAAAAGGGCATCGCTGTCACAGGAACAGGAGGGACATTTGTCCCAGGGCCCAAGCGGGGGGCAAATCCTGTCCTGTTGTGGCACAGCCAGTTGGAGACTGAGCAGAGCGGAAGTGCCTGCAGTGTGCGGTGCGCATGGGATGCACCTGGCAGGTGGCACGGGATGGAATAAGCACCGGCAGTGGCTTGAGGCAAGGAGTGCAGCCTCCACCTCCAGGGCTCAGGTGCAGCAAACGGAGGGAGGGAGAGACACAGAAGTGTCAGGGGCATCTCTGGAGTTTTTACCATGTAAGTTGACAGTTTTATGCACTAAGGATGCTGGCGGGGGGGACAGTGGAAAGGATGGTGATGGGTGGGGCAAGTCCATTTTTTGCACGTGGGACCATTCCAAGCTAGCTATGCCCCTGCATTTAAATGCAGGACACTCAGAGACAATTCCATGGGATCTTTAGTGACTACAGATGGAAGAAGCTTGTTTTGTTGTGTTTTTTTAACATCTCTTCTGGAAGAAGGTATCTCCAGCACCTCTAACTCTGCTAGAAAACTGCTCCAGGCCAGCTACATCTTGCTACTAATAGGCCCACAACGCATGGTAGTAAAACCCCATTAACAGGAGGGTGATTCAGATATAGTAATTATATTTTCAAACAACTAAGACCGCTAAATCTGAAAATCAGTGTGTTGGCAAGGTTAGCCCACTAGATGGAAAAATAACCATCGGAGTCGGGGCCAGCCTTAGAATTTGCATACGCCAAGGTGAAAACAAAATGTAGGGTCCTCCATGGTCCCACCTCCCTCCCATGGTCCTGCCCCCTTTAGCAGTTGTCATTCGAGTGCTTGCTTATGTACACAAAGTACCATATAAGGGTTTTTTAAAATAATAAAATACATCAGTACAATGTGCAAGTGAATCCACAGAGTGGAGTTGGGATGTCTGGTCACTCATTTTCTTTCTCTCACACACTCTCTCTCTCTCTCACACACACACACCTTCCTTTCGTTCCCTTGACCCCATGCACTAGTGGGGGAGAGCACAGAACCCTCCAACAGCCCAGTCACGCCAATGAACGAGGTGTGAGGGGCAATTCCACCAGCAGCTGTGGCTGAGTGTATGGCCGTGCGGTGAGAGCCCTGCCCCCAGCCTTCTGGAGAGCCCTTACCCCTACTAACCCACTAAGGAAGTGCCGCCAGAGCTCCCATGGGGCCCTAAAAATGACTATGTTTGGGGCCCCTCTGGGAGGGAGTCCTGCCATCATCTTTGCTCTGGAGAATCAGTGACAGCCCTGTAGTGGAGGCATTCCCCAGGCCCCCAGAAGTGCAGGAAAACGCAGGGTCTGGGGCCAGGGCCCCTGCCTAAGGGCAACCCTGATCAATGTGAACAGCAGATAATTTTGCCTAGCACATGATAGATATCAAGAAAACACAGCAAAAAAGTGAAAGGCAGAAAGGGGGCGTTTAAAGGGTTTAGATGTTGTTCCACCAACTTCCAGTGTTCTGGTTTCTTCTTTGTCCAGAGAGAGGTAAGGCTACCCAAAGAGTGGTAGCCTCCCCTGCCTGTCTCTTGTGGCTGCACCCCTCGACATCTTTTTCTCCCTTGGTCATATTCAACTGATGTCCACCTCCTTTATCCAGTCCAATGGTGTCTTTAGACCTAACGCTGTTCAGTGTTCTGTAACAGTGTTCTGCCATTACAGTGTTTAGACATACTGTCAACACAGGGCATCTTTAGATGTAACAAAGATCGGGTGTCAAAACCCCTAAGCACGTGTTTGGCCATTATGTGTAAGCACCATAACAATCCCAACACCAGTATGGCCACCCGTTGAACACGTAATGTGAACAAGGACAATTTGCATGTTTCAAGTGAACATGTGACCAACATTGTGTCTAATGACAGAATGAGTCATTAGACACAATGTATGGGGTGGCGTGTTAGCAGGTACAACGCGGAAAATGACGCAGCAGTGCTTGCATGCTGAGATCGGGGGGCAAGCAAAACACTGATTTGACCCAAGATAGGCTGTGTGTCTAAGCAGCGCCACATGATGGACACAGGGCCAAACCAGTGTTCATATCAAGGTCAAAACACACATTCAGACACTCGATGTTATGTCTAAAGACGCCCACAGTGTTGACCCCAAACACTGATTAAACTGTCAAGACCTGGCAGTGTTCATTTCCAGTGTTTGGGGTGAACACTGTGTTGACCCTATGTCTAAACACTGTAACGGTAGGACACTGTGTTATAGAATACTGAACAACGTTATGTCTAAAGACACCTGAGGTTTGTGGATGGGAGGGGGTTCTATTGTGGATGGGAGGCTGGCCGCGCCCACTTGCCTGCCTGCCTGCTTGCTTGCTTGCTGCTAGAGGCTTTAGGACTAGGAGCCCCTCTGAGAGCTCGTTCCCCAGGACATCCATCTCCTGGCTCCAGGTGACATCATCCCCCCCTCCCCTGTGGGAGGAGAGGGGGCGGGGCCGAGGAAGCTTCAGGGACTGGGGGTTTATTATCGGGCGCGCGACTTGGCAACATTGCAGGCGCACGCCAAAGGGCTCTTAGGTGAGGCCCTTCGTGGGACTATGGGAGCTGGGTGTGTGTGTGGATTTTGGTGGGGGGTGGTCACTTTATCTAAGGGAAGGTGTGTGGGGGAGGTTTGTTTTGGGGAGGGTGGTTAGTGAAGTTTATATTTATTTATTTATTTGTTTGTTTGTTTATTGCTGGGAGGTTACTGAGAAATTCTCCTGCCCCAGTGAGAGGGAGGTCAGAGTGGGATTGGGTTAGGGAGGGGGAGGGACCTTTCCCTCAGTGAGAGAGGGGGGGGAAAGGTCTTTGGGGGGGTATTAAATCCCACTCAGTGAGAGGGAGTGGGATGGTGGGTTTAGGGGGGTGGGGATCTCCCTTACCAGCTGGATGGAGCGGATGGGAGGGAGGCGTTGCCTGTCAGGAGGTATTCGGTGCAGACCATATCAGGGGTAGAGGGCCTCCATCTTGTGCTTGATTTGGCGGGGGACAGATTGGGGGTGCTGCTGGTATATCATGCACCTACCTGTACAGCAACATCCCTACACGGTCTGACGGAGCTGGTGTTGGACGTGTGCTAATGCCGAAGGCATTAGTCTTGGGGGACTTCAACATTTATGCTGACGCCAGTCTCAGCAGTGCGGAGCATGAGTTCATTGCCTCCATGGCAACCATGGGCCCATCCCAAATTGTCAGTGACCCAATGCACATACCTTGGACCTGAATTTTTGCACCAGCCTTGAGGTGGGGGATACATTGATGGGGAAGGTGTCAGCAAAGCCCTTGTCATGGACGGATCATTACCTCCTGCGAGCACGTCTCCTGGTGTATGTCTACCCCCAAAGGGGTGTAAAACGGATTTGGATGGTTCACCCCCAGAGGCTAATGGAACCTGAGAGGTTCCGGAATGCTCTTGGGGAGTTACCCTCTGATCTTAACAACCGCCCGCTCGATGACCTCATGGCATTATGGAACACCATGCTGACGGGGGCCATCGACCAGACGACTGAGGCATCCACTCCGTTGGCGACGGCTCCTCAGGCCTCCATGGTTTACAGAGGACCTGAGGTTGTTGAAGCATGACGGGTGGCGGTTGGAGCAACTGTGGCACTGTTCGCGTGTTGAAGCTGACAGATTGCAACATAGAGCCAGTTATGTGCCTATGCCATAGCTGTAAGGGCAGCAAAAAAGGAAGTTTTTGTTGCCTGTATAGCCTCTGCTAAATCCCATCCAGCAGAGCTTTTCCAGGTGGTGAGGGGGTTGGTCGGTCCTCCTTCCCTCCGCCTGGAACTAGAGTCATCTAGTCCCTGCTGTGACATGTTTGTTGATTATTTCAGAGAAAATAGCTCGGATTCACCACGACTTCGATGCCACACTTATTGCAATGGGTGAACCAGAGGTTGTGGAAGCCCCACTGGGTCCGGTTTCATGCGTTCAATTCCAGTTGGTGTCATCTGTCGAGGCAGAGGATGTTCTTGGGGCTGTTAGGGCCACCTTTTGTGAACTTGACCCATGCCCGTCATGGCTGGTTAAGGCCAACTGGGAGATGGTGGGGCCGTTGCTGGTGGGGGTGATCAATGTTCCCTTTGGGGGGACAGAGTGCCAAGCTGCTTCAAAGAGGCAGTGGTGCAGCCACTACTTAAAAAACCATCACTTGACATTGATTCCCTTGCCAGTTACCGGCTGGTCTCGAACCTTCCCTTTTTAGGGAAGGTTATTGAGTGGGTAGTGGCTCAGCAGCTGTAGGGGCATCTAGACCACACCGGTTATTTGGATCCTTCTTTCATCCGGGTTATGGCACTGAGACTGCACTTGTGGCTTTGGTCGACAACCTTCTCCGTTAATTGGTTCAGGGTCGTTTGACTCTGCTAATTCTGTTAGATCTGTCAGTTGCTTTTGATACCGTTGACCATGAGATGTTGGTGATTCGCTTGTGGGACTGAGCTGGGGTGGGTGGGATCATTCTTGGATGGTTCTGCTCTTTCCTGGCCAGAAGAACTCGGTGTGTGATGCTCAGGGACTGTTTTTCATCTCCACAAGACTACATGTGTGGAGTCCCACAAGGTTCCATTCTGTTCCCTCTCCTGTTCAATGTGTACATGCAGCCGCTAGGTGAGGTCGTGAGATGGTATGAGGTGTAATGTCATCAATATACTGATGACACCCAACTCTACCTCTCCTTTTCATCCAACCCAGACCCGGCATTCTCAGTGCTTACCCAATATCTGGTCGTTGTGGGGGACTGGATGAGGGTGAGCTGACTGAAGTTGAATCCCAAAAAGATGGAGGTGATAGTAGTGGGTAACGCGGTGGGTGTGGCAGCGCCCATCATTGATGGGTTTCACCCTCCGCTGGCTCTCCAGGTTCACAGTCTATGTGTGCTCCTCGACCCACAGCTCCACTTGGATCTCCAAGTGGGGTCTGTGGCGAGGAGTGCGTTCCGCCAATCACATCTGGTGCGACGGCTTCGGCCGTATGTTTCAGATAGTGACCTGGTCGCTATCGTCCATGCTTTCAGTACCTTGAGATTGGCCTATTGCAATGCGCTCTGCGTGGGGCTACCCATGGTGAAGGTTCAGAGACTGCAGCTAGTGCAGAATGTGGCTGCCCGTCTCCTTATGGGGCCACTGTGAGCACATTACACTGGTGCTCTGGGCTCTGCACTGGCTGCCGATAGTCTTCTGGGCCTGATTCATAGAGCTCTATACAGTCTTGGCCCGACTTACCTGCAGGATCACCTCACTCCCTGTGCTCTAGAGCAACCTCTGTGGTCCACCGGGAGCACCCTTCTCGAGGCGGGGCGGGGGGGGCACTGTGGAGAGGGCATTCTCAGTGTCTGCACCTAGGCTGTGGAACCCCCTCCCAGCAGAGGCCTGGTTGGCCCCAAACCTCCCTTCCTTCCACCATATGTTCAAGACCTGGCTGTTCCCCCTGGCTTTTGGCAAGGGAGATGGGGGCGGGGGGAGAGTCTTTTTGGTTTTGTCTTCCATTTCTTAGTGGAACTGGGCTGCCGGGACCATAATTCACCAGTGCTCCATTCTCTGCGCTGGCTGATTGTATGTGTTTTTATGATGTAAGCTGCCTGGAGCAGGAGGGGCAGGGTAGAAAATTGTTTTAAATAAATAAATATTACATCTGTCCATTTTGCCCATGTAGCTGACATTTCTTAGAATCTCACTCTTTGTAAATCTTATCATAGCAACTTTGCTTCCTTTTTTATTCTTCCATGTGCCCTAAAGTCTAATGGAATATTTTTTTAGAAACCCAAACTTTATTTAATTTATATTTAATTACAGTTTCTGTGTGATGATCACTATTATTATTGAACAGACCAGGGCTTCCGGAGAAACCCTGTACTGAAGAGGACCTTATCAAGGCCAGAGACCAAGGAATATCACTCACCCTCCCCAGCATTGGAGAAATATGACTATGGTGGCAAGTCACAAAGAGAGAGTATTATTATCATTAAATGTTTTATATTTGAATAGTATCTATAGACTCTAATCAGAAAACACTCCCCATTGTACATGGCACTGTGCAAAAAGGAGATAAAAGCATCCAGAATGTGCTCTGTTATCCCATCAAGAATAAACTTAGCACCTGGTTGTGGCGTGAGGTTGTGAAAGGATAGATTTCAGGTATGGCTTCTTTTGAAGTTTTGCAGGGATGGAGACCAATTTCTAATTCTAATCAGGCAGCTCAGTTGTTTTGTACCAGAGCTGTTTACCAGTGGGATTCACTTAAGAACAGAAAATACTGTCCAAACGGCTGTGGATACTGAAAGGTATAATGTTCAAAGGTGTTTACATCAATGCATTGGAAACAGATCTCTGTAGAGAACAAGATTATCTCATATACTTCCTTGATCAGGTTTTTTATTTTAAAGCAATAAGGCACCATGACCAAACCAAAGGATCAAAATAAATGTCACTGGCTTGTGCACAAACTTTTTGTGGGGAAAAAAAAAAGTTCCACCTTAAATCTTTCTAGCACTACAGTGGAAAATAGGTCAATATTCAGCATCTTGTTTGATGAAAGAATTCGGGCCTGTTTCCAAGGTAACCAATCCCATCCTTTAGAAATCTCTCCCATGGTTCCACCTGTTTCACTGCACTGACTGCCTTTTTTCATTTCCTGTCGGGAAACTCTGAACTTTACCACAGACACACACACATCCCTGTCTTTGCTTGTCCACTTCCAGGACAAAAGAGAAAACAAAGGTAAATACAAGGTGGTTAATATTTAAACTGCTTAAAATAGCTGTCAGCATAGCATGTTCTTAGAGGTATTGTAAGTGATGACGGCCAGCACTTGAACAAATTGCTCATACAGGAAGAGGAGATTAATTTTGGATTAATTCCTGGGTTGCTGCTCTTCAGCTCACAATCGTTTTCTTTGGGGTGTTTTCAGATGAGATGCTACCCTGCATGGCCAGCCAGAAGTCATAGATTTGACCTCCCATCTGAAGGTGGAGCGGTCGGAGGTGCTCGCCCATGAGCCATGGACCACCCACTCGTGACCACTCGCGGAGCACTGCCGGGAAATCCGGAGTGCTCCGTGCAGGGCAAACCAATGGATGCATGGCAACAGGCAGCCACAGAGCCCCTGCCCGTATGAACAACAGCAGCCAGCTATGCCAGCAGACAGGTCTGCCACTCATAGGCACTGTGGGTGGGGGAAGCGACTTTTGCAAGTCACAAGAACTGGTCGGGAGCGCTGGAGAGCCCAGGTTTTCCAGCGCTCATGCCTGGTACATGTCCCTTGCAAAGGCCAGCCTGGCACGCTTCTCCCTCCCACATGGTTGGTGGCAGCTGCCTCTGGCCATAGTAGCCATGCTGGGAGCCATCTATTAGAATCACTCCCCATGCACTCCACCTGCGTGGAAGCTCCGCAGCAGAGCCATGCTGTGGCCATGAACCCCTCTCCCCCATCGCCTTGCTCGATTAAAAACACGCTTTGTTCAATGCTCTGCTATTCTCCTAATGACACACAAGGTAGAAGATATGTATTTTAGACCTTTTCCTCCTGTATGTTCTAATCTAATCATTATCACACACCTTTAAGTCATTTCAGAGAGGTTTTAAAAGAAAATTGCAGGGATTTTTATTTTATGTTTATTTTTTTTTGCTTACAGCAGAACTTCCTAAACAGCCATGAGACAGTTCAGAATGGCCAGGCTATAGTGATGACCTGTGAAAGTTTAAAATTAGTTTCTGTCTTTTTTAAGTAGAAAAAAAGAGGTGAGAACTGATATAGTTCTAGCCTCCATTGGCCTCCCAGGTATGAAGTCTGGGGGTGCTCCTCGATGCGCAGCTCCGCCTGGATCTTCAGGTGGAGGCTTTCATCATCTCTAGATTAGTCTATTGTAACGCACTCTACGTGGGGATACCCATGGTGACGGTTCGGAGACTGCAGCTAGTGCAGAATGTGGCGGCCCGTTTCTTAGTGGAACTGGGCCGCCGGGACCATAATTCACCAGTGCTCCATTCTCTGCGCTGGCTGCCAATAGTTTTCCAGACCCAATTCAAGGTGTTGGTCTTCACCTATAAAGCCCTAAACGGCCTGGGCCCTACCTATCTGCAAGATCGCCTCACTCCCCGGGTCCTGGATTGACTCCTGCGGTCGGCCAGGGGTGCCCTGCTCAAGGTCCCCCAAGACTTCCAGGGGGGCATGCAGGAGAAGGCATTTTTGGTGGCCGCACCGTGGCTGTGGAACTCCCTTTCGATAGGGGCCCAGTTGACCCTGGATCTCCCCTCCTTTTGAAGAAGTTGTAAGACCTGGCTGTTCCACCAGGCGTCTGGCGGAGATGGGTAATTGGGAGTGGGTGGGTGGGTGGGATGAGTTATTTTCCTCCTTTTATGTGTTGTTTTAAGTCTGATGTTTTTAATAATTGTAAGCCACCCCGAGCTGCCTCTGTGGCAGGAGGGGCAGAGTAGCAAATTTTAAAAATAAATAATAAATAAATAAATAAAAATACCATAGTGATTTTAAAATTATTTTCTTTAAATGATTTTAAAATTATTTTCTTTTTGTTGATTTTTTCTTTTTGCTACTTCACTGAACTGCCAGCAGTGCAGTTTTTTAATTGACGTGATGCTATGAACTAAAATTAAAATTAATCAAATTGAAATTACAGCAGTCAAAATAGTTGTAAGAAGATAATAGTGGGTTTTAGCTATTGATCTATGATTACATTAATATATGATATTGACTTATGATATCATAGATTCTAAGATTGGTATCCTTTTTGTTCTATGCAACATACATGACAGATCATTTTTTAAGACAGGGAGAAAAGATAGTCTTAGGTAATTATAATCTACTGAGAGAATGTGGTTGCAGTGCTGGTCCCAAATGTAGGAGATCACAACAGATGGAGAAATAGTTCAGATATTTTTGATTGGACCAACTACTGTTGGTGAGAGTGCGCAAGCTTTCAGGATGCTTGTATTACTATTATTATTCATATAGTGCCAGCAATGTACCTGGCACTGAACAATTATGGATTAGAGGCAGGTCTCTATCCCAAGGGGCTTACAGTATAGAACGGACCAGGGGAGAGGAATAGCAGGAGAGAGAGGGATACACTCATGAAGCTGAGAGGTTATGGGTGCATGTTTTTTGTAAGCTGCCCTGAACCTTTGGGGATGGGCAGGGCATGCATAAATAAATAAATAAAATTAAATAATACAATCCTCTAAGACTAAGGCCCTCCAAACAATATCTGCTGTCATGAGGTTTCATAATACTTATCCTAAGAAATCTATGACGGACGCTTTGAAAGTCTTCCGGATCAAGATTTCTATTTTATTTTTTATTTATAAAAGACTTAATACCCTGTCCGCCCAGACTTCCTGTCCCGGACGTCACTTGCAGCTTCACCCTTTCTCTCTCACCACATGCCTATTTAGTGTCCTAATATGTTTTTGCGATGGGCATCTCCAAGTCTTGTAGAAAGCCCAAACAAATTATGTTCCCAGGTTGATTTGTGGCTCTAGAATCTAACTGTTGGCCTTTCCTCAGAACACTTCTCTAAATGATGCTCTAATGTGAAAGTTTGGGAGCATTTGTTCCTGTTATTACGTTCAAAGGAAGCTTAATATTCCTTGACTTTGTGGAAGAATACAACCTACTTCCAAAATATAGAGGGCATTAATGGGCATTAATGTGTAAGTTCCTTGGGGATTGGAGTTTTTATTGTGTCTTTAAAGTGCCATGTCCACCTCTAGCATGAAACAAATAATCATTAAAAAGAAAGAGAAACTGTACATATAAATACTGATCTATTTTTAAAGAGGCAGTGCAGAGCAGCAAGTACCTGCACCGAAAGGCCCCATTTAAATATAGGGATAGCACTATACTTGGTTCTTTGCATACATATTTAACAAAAGGTCAGTCCTCCTTACCCCCAATATAAGAGAGGAGACATCAGATGAGCACAACCAGGCTAACCTTAGGATTTGTGGGATCCAGGACAAAGATAAAATATAGGGCCCTGGTGGCCCCACCCCCCCACACATGGGCCTGCCCCTTTGGGAGCCATAGGAGAGAGCTATTGCCAAGCTTTATTATTACTACATTCAATTTATATGCTTCCCTTCTCCAAAGGAGGACTTGGGCGACTTAGTCAATAAAAAAGTACAATATGAAAACATACAAACACACAAAAGCCCCCAATTCTTACCCTGCCCATACCCCACCCCTCTTTCACAGGGCAGTCATAGCATCAGTCCCTTCCCCCAGAGGCAGTGGGCCCACTGTAGAGGAATGGGCGGTGCTCCACGGCTCCCCAGCCTTCCGCTGACACCTCTCCTGCTTCCTGCATTGCCAGAAAGAAGCTGGCACATGCGCAGACATCTGCTCTGTCTGCCTTCTGCGCATGTTCTGGCATCATTACAGCAATACAGGCAGCAGGAGTGGCAGGGGAAGCCTGCTCTGGACTCTGCTGCACCTATGTGGCTGCAAGCTGGAGGGGTGAAAGGAAAATCGCCTCTGCCATGCCCATGCAATGGAACCCAGAGGAGAAGGTGGAGGTGTGCTCTTGATGACTCCCTGTAGTCCCCTGTGGAACCACCCCACTAATCAGTCTTTCGGGAAGGGCAATGGATCCAACACCCCTGGCCAATTAGAGAAACTTTGGGTGTAAGCACAATTCAGTGACAGTGCCACCACAGCAATTCAGTTCAGATCAGGAGGGGAGGCTGCAGTGGACATGGTCAGGATCAGCTCCATCCATGGAACAAACATTCACGCGGCTGGCCCACCAGGAAGGACAGGGAGCTGCACAAATTTGCTAGCCCCACCTCTATGCTGCTCCCAGCACCCTGCCCCCCACTATGACAGTCAGCCATGGTGAACCAGATCTGAACCAGGCCACAGTGGGCTATAACAAACGTTATAGCCTGCTGAAACCTGCTCTGGCCTGATTGGGCAGACGGTAGCTCGAGCAGTGACCCCAGAGGTCTCTGGGATACAGCCCGTGCTAGCTGCTAACACTCCCAGGAGAAATCCAGGTCAAACATCTGGCAGGACTTCCAACAAATGTGGCAGTGGCTAGCAGGCCAAAGTGGCCTAAGCAAGTCGCCGTCACATTTGTTAACACCTTTAGAGGGAAGGAGGGTACTGGAAGCCACACACTCCTACCTGGACCGCAGTGTACAGTGGAGCCCAGCGCAGGGACAGCCATCTTCAGCGGTGAGTATTTGTTCCATTTGGCTCCTTCTCCTGCCTTCCCCCACCCCAATTTCCCCCTTCTCATTCTCCTGCCTCCCTCCACCTCCAATTGCCCCCTCGCTCTCCTGTCCCCTCTTCCCCCAGGGAGTAGGAACCACTGGATCTGGGGGCCAGAGCCAGCCTTAGATTTTGTGGGGCTTGGAACAAAAGTAAAATGTGGGGCCCTTTAACAACAATTAACAGTCACCTACATTATCCCCTCTGCCTGAGTGATGTGATGCTTGGAAAAGCTTTTTGTTGAACTCTGAATGGTATTTATTTATTTGTTTTGTTTATTGGATTTCTAGGCCACCCCCTCCTGCTACTGCAGCTTAGGGCAGCTTACAACACATGAAAACATAAAAATATAAATATAATAAGTAAAATAAAATATGAATAAATATACATATAAATAACTGTATAAAATTACAATAAAACACATAAGGCAGCATTAAGAACACAAGAACCCACCCTCCTCCCTTCCTAACCCCCCCGCCTGTCTCCCTCACCAAAATCCTAGCAGAACAGCCAGGTCTTATATTGTCTACAGAAAGAGGGAAGGTCAGGTCTGGGGCCAAGCAGACCTCCATCAGGAGGGAGTTCCACAGCCTCGGTGTGGCTATTGAGAACGCCCTCCTCATCTTCCTCACCCGAGATACTCAGGGGACCCTGAGGAGAGCACCCCTGGATGACCACAGGGCCGATCCAGGACCCGGGGGATGAGATGATCCTGCAGCTAGGCAGGGTCCAAGCCATATAGGGCTTTATACGTCAAAACCAACAACTTGAATTTGGCCCAGAAAACTTTAGGCAGCCAGTGCAGAGACCGGAGCACTGGTGTAATGTGCTTGCAACAACCCGTACCCGTAAGGAGGCGGGTCACCACATTCTGCACCAGCTGCAGTTTCTGAACCGCCACCAAGGGTAGCCCCACATAGAGCACACTGCAGTAGTCCAGTCTTGAGGTGATGAAAACATGGATGATGGTGGCTAGGTCGAAGTCTGAGATATACAGCCAAAGCCATTCTACCAGATGTAATTGGCAAAATGCTCCCTTAGCCACAGCTGCCACCTGGTCTTCCAGGCAGAGCTGAGAGTCAAGGAGCATCTCCAGACTCCGAAGCTGTGGGACCAATGGAGGGTGGACCCCATCAATGATGGGTGCCACCTCTCACTCAGGCCCTCCGACCTCTCTCCTGTCAGGATTGAGCTTCAGATGGGTCGCCCTCATCCAATCCTCCACAGCCGCCAGATACCAGGTAAGTATTGAGACTGCCGGGCCTGGGTCAGCTGTAAAAGAGAGGTAAAGTTGGGTGTCATCAGGCATGCTGATGACTGCACACCAAACCCTCTGATGACCTCACCCAAAGGCTGCATATACATGTTGAACAGGAGAGGGGACAGAACAGAACCATGTGGGACTCCACCCATGAGGTCCCGGGGAGATGATGAACAATCACCCAGTACCACACATTGAGTTCTCCCAGCCAGGAAGGAATGGAACCATTCAAGAACAGTCCTGCCCACCCCGGCTCGGTCCTGCAAGCGGGCCACCAACATCTCATGATCAACAATGTCAGATGCACCTGCGAGATCTAACACGGTTAACCAGCTCGGGTCTAACTCATGGTAGAGGTCGTCAACCAAGGCCACAAGCGCAGTCTCAGTGCCAAAATCTGGCTGAAAGCTGGACTGCAAGGGAGCCAGAAAATTGACATGGTCCAGATACTCTTCATGAATGTAAGACCCCTTGTCTCTCCCTCTGTTCCCCTTCCTATGTCTCTCCCCCAGCTCCTGTCTCTCAGATTGTAAGCCCTAGGGGCAGGGACCGTGTCTATTTTATTACTTTGTAAAGTGCCAGGTACACTGCTGGCGCTATATAAATGTTTGTTAATAATAATAATAATAATACCGCTGAAGCTGTTGGGCTACCACCTGTTCAATGGAAGGCTAGAGACAAGCCAATAACTGACCAGGCAGTCAATGTCTAAAGATGGTTTCTTGAGCAGAGGACGCACTACCACCTCCTTGAGGCAGCCTGGCACTCTGCCCTCCCTAAGGGAGGGATTGACTACCCCAGCCAACAATGGCCCCAATGTCTCCCGGCTGGCCCTGACCAGCCAGGACGGACATGGGTCAAGTTCACAACAAATGACCCTAACCCCAAGGACATCTTCCGCGTCAGCAAGCGACACTCACTGAAACTGATCCTATAAAACAGGACAAGGTGAGGCTTCCGTTAACTCTGGTTCACCTACTGCCATAAGCACGGCATCAAAATTGTGGTGAATCTGGGCAATTTTATCCACAAAAAAGTCAACAAACATGTCACAGCATGCACTGGAAAATTCCAGTTCCAGGCGGAGGGAGGCCAGACTGACCAGCCCCCTCACCACCTGGAAATGCTCAGCTGGAAACGACTTTGTGGATGCTGTGAGAGCAGCAAAGAACCTCTTTGCTGCCCGCACAGCCATAGCATAGATTCATAACCTAACTCTATGCTGCAATCGGTCAACTTCAGTACGAGAACAACGCCACCATCGCTCCACCCGCCGCCCTTCCCGCTTCATCCATCACAGGTCCTCCGTATACCAGGGGACCTGTGAAGTTGGTGTTCAGGGAGTGGACACCTAGGAGCTGCTCAGTCGATGGCCTTGGTCAGCAAGGTGTTCCAAAGAGCCATGAGGTCAAGCGAACGGTCGTCAAGATTGGAGGAAAGCTCCCCGAGAACATTCCAGAACTTCTCTGATTCTATAAGTCCCAATCGAACTGGTTCAGCACCTTTCCAGGGGTAGGCGTGCGACAGGAGACTGGCCCAAAGGAGGTAATGATCCGTCCATGACAAGGGCACAGATGACACCTCCCCCACCAACGGATCCCCCGCCTCAAGGCCAATGCAAAATATCAGGTCACAGGTATGTTCCCCCATCATGTGTCGGGCCAACTACCACCTGAGGCAGTCCCATGGTTGTCATGGCGGCCATGAACTCATCCCTCCCTCCCCCAAAAGCTGGCATCGATGTGAATGTTGAAGCCCCGCAGGACCACAGTCCTCAGGGACCGCAAGACCACCTCCGACACCAGCTCAGCTAGAGCATGTAGAGATGCTGCCATACAGGTCGGTGCACAGTATACCAGCAGCATCCCCAATCTGCCTCCATGCAAATCAATCACAAGATGGATTGAAATTGGTTGGAATATTTTCTGAAGCCACTGAGTGCAGTGGAAAATAATGAAGGCACAACTGAAAAGTGTTTCCAAAGGATTAATTGGCTGACTTGTGTGCTGCAGTATGAAAAACGTTTTTTAAAAGTTGCTCTGTATTTTATGTAGCTTTGTGTGCTTTTATACTATTTCTGAAAGGGAAAGTTAATTGGCTGTGAAACAGTATAATGGAGCTGCATCTCTGGGGATGTAGGGGCAACAGGTTGTGGAATGGTGAGGAAGGTACCGGAGAGAGAGTGAGTAGAATGAAAAAAGAGTCCCTGAAATGACAGAGGAGGCTACGGGGATGAGGTGCAATACCAAGGGACTGGGTGGAATGATAAGAGGAATGCCACAACAAGCAGGCAGAATGACAAGGTTCTGGATGATATAAGTGATTGGGAGTCATGTCAAGGAGACCATGGGGAGCTTCTCTACCATTCCATCCACTTCCTTGTCATTCCACTCAGTCTGCCACTCTGTCCACTCCCTATAACAGGGGTGCACAAGATATGGCCCCCGGGCCACATGTAGCACGTCTATACAATTTTTGAGGCCCGCTTTCAAATGGGTCTCTGTAAATTGTGGGGCTGCCTGACTGTCCGCCTCCCACATTGGTGCAAAATTCGTCTTCCGGGCAGCAAGCTGGCGCTGCCTGGATCCCTTCCTGGGTCCCTTCCTCCTCCTGCCTGGATCCAAGTTTCCGTTGCTGCTGATCCCACCGCCTGCCTCCGCTTGAACCTCTCTATGCCACTTCTGCCACCACACCACTGCCTGGATTTTCGACCCCAGTCCTTCCTGCTGCTGCCGCCAATGCCTATATAGTTTAGTTTAGTTTAGTTTATTAAGGACTAGTTTCCGCTATAGCCCAACACCATTATAAACACACAAACACAGTATACAAGAAACATATATACACAATAAGCTTAAATAGTTATACAGTCAAATCACACCAAGCATGCATCATAGAACCCCATAAAATACCAATGCTTGCCAACCTTGGGCAACCAACCATTGGCCGGTTAAAACACTCAAGACCAAATGCAATGCCCAAGGAAGTGAATACCACCCTGTATCCAAACCATCTCTTCCCTGCTAACAGAGCTCCTCTTCAAGCAATAGCCTGCACTTTTTTAGCAGCGAGCCATACAAAAGAGGCCACTGCCATGATGGCATCTTGGGACAAAAGTAAAAACTGATAAATACAATCTTGATGGTGCCCCAGAAATTCTGAGATTAAGGGAGTAATCCAAACTGCTCTGATACTATTGAAAAAGCTACATCTCAGAAGAAGATGTTGTGTCGTTTCGATCTCCTGCAATTCTCACGCACAGTGGTGGAGGTTATAGGCCACAGATGCAAACCTGCCCTCCGTCACTGCCGTTTGGACCAGCTGGAACCTTAAAAGGGTATATGCCCTGCGCAAGTTTCTATTGGCCAATTCATCTATATATGACTTGAATGTAAAGGTAGATTTGATTTGGCCTAACAGGGTCAACTTTCCAATTTACCACTATGGCAATATCCTTCTCGTAATGGATATCCAATATCCGCCTCCAAACCTCACTCTTAATTGCAGAGAAAGACTTACCCACAAAATAATGGAAGGAAAAACCCGGGTTATCAAATATAGTTTGACTGTAACTTAACCATGGGTAAACCCTCAACCCCTGATGGGCCAATTCCTCTCTTAGGGACTGCTGGATAAGTGTGGACTCCTGCTAGGAGAGCAGCCTCACCCAGTACCGAACCACAGACATTTTGGACAACGCCATAAATTAAACCACCCCGGACTCGGCCCTTAGAACAGCCGCCTGAACATCGTTCCCTACCTGCAAGAACCGCCTCAAAAAGTAACTTCACTGCCTATATCCCTGGCCCCAGCTCCTTTACACTGCCACTTCTGCCACCGCATGGATCCCCGACCCTGGCTCCTTTGCGCCACTGCTGCCACCTGAATCCCTGACCCCAGCTTCTTCAAACGGTTGCTGCTGCTGTTTCTGCCGCCTTTGCCTCCATCTGGAACCAGGGTCCGCTGCTGCTTGTCTCGCCCCTGGAAAGGGGGTAGTTCTGTGGGTTTGCCCGTGCATCCTGTCTTCTAGGTTTGTGGGGGAGGTGCCAGCTTTGCTTTGCCATGTGGTGGCACTGGTTTGTGTTTGCCCCTGCCTGCATACCATGTCTTAGGTTTGGGAAGGGGGTGCCAGCTTTCCTTGCCATGTGGTTTGTTTTGCCAAATAAGACCAGAAATCTCAAAAATGGCATCCCAGAAGACATGCAGTGTGTCTCCTTAAAGCTGCTTCTCATAGGTTGCTGCCCTCATCTCTAATCTATAGTTAAGCCAGGCTCAAAGCTGTACTTCTTTGGTGCACAGGACTTGTGTGTTAAATTTGCAGAGGGCTTGTGTGTTAAAATAACTTGGGAACACAGGAGTTGTGTGTTTAAAATCAATTGTTTTTATTTAAATAAAGAAATTTAATTGCATTTTATTGTTACTGAACATTGATTTTTACAGCCTTGTAGTAGCTCTGATGGTCTGGATCCCAGCATAGTCTCTGATGTATGGATTCTTTGGCATGCAGGCCATGGGTATCAGGACACATTAGGGGGCAAGGGAGCATACTCCTCTCTTACCTGGATGCAGAATGACAGCCGGGAGACTAGAGAGCAGGCTCAGCTAATATGTCTTTGTGTTCTCTGCATGTGTAAAGCAGGCCCGCTCACCTGCAGAGCCAGCCAGCACACTACTGAGCAGACTTCCTAATCTCCCAGCCATTATCCTGCACTTAATAAGAGCAGGACTCTCTCCCTTGCCCCCTAATGTGTCCTGATACCCACCTGCCAATATTGCAGCACTCTGCTGGTACCCTCCCCCTGTAACACATGCCCAAGTACACACCCCTTTTGTCTCACAAGCACAGCCCTTCCCTTCCTACACCTTAGCAAGCTACTATTCCTCAGAGAATTCTCCACCCCTCTCCAGACCCATAAGCACTGGGCCTTCTAGTGGATTCGGCACATTTTGCACCAGTCCACAATCATCCCAATGCTTCAAGTAGCTGAATCGCAGCCCAGATCTACTATACAGTCTATAGTAGACTAGAGTATTCTGCTCCATACCTCCTCTCAAGTGAACTCTGCCATTCGTGTCCTCCTCTGCCAGTTGCAGGTGAGGGAACTATTTGGGTCCTTTCCTGCATACTAAGACTGATGTTCATACTGAAGTTTTCTCCACAGGGAACACTTTACAGGGCCTCTGTCTTGTTTGGTGGATTCTCTGGTGTGTACGAGGGATTAAGCTCACCCTGTACTAGCATTTCCTACCAAGGACACGTGTAAGGTTTCTCTCCTGTGTGGATTCTCTTATGTATATTGAGTGCTCCAACTTCGCCTGAAGTTTTCTTCACACTCGTAGCATGTACAAGGTTTCTCTCTTGTGTGGATTCTTATTTTTAAAATAGTAAATTTTAAAAGTGAAAGAAATCACACATGCGTCTTCTTGACTAAAATAGATTTGGACCCTATTTTCTTTTCTACCACCTGACCTACAGGAGCAAGTGCTGTTTCCCCTTTTTTATTTGCTCACAGAGCTCTGCATTTTGCTCACTATTGTATGTCACCAACATTGTGTAGTCTTTGGATCTGTATTCACTTGGGGGGCGGTATTCATTGTGTATTCCATAACAATGAGAAAAATGTTAATGGTGGCCCTGCCTCTGGTGCCTCACCCACCACCAGTCCACCAGCTGCCACTGACCTCCCACTATGTAGTTATCACAGGAGCAATTAATTTTAAAAGTGATTTGAAGGACCAGCAATGTAGAAATGCTGCAGATTTTACAGGAAAGGCCTTGCATGCATGCATAAAAGTTGACATTGGGGGTGGATTGCTGTGAGCACATTACACCTGTGCTTTAGTCTGCACTGGCTTCTTGTAGCTTTCCAGACACAATTCAGGACCTGTTTGTGACCTTTAAAGCCCTAAACTGTTGATTTTAATGAATTTTATTATATGTTTTTAAATGTTGTTAGCCACCCCGAGATGCTTGTAGCAGGAGGGGGCAGCATACAAATGCAACTATAGATTAATTAATTAAGTAAGTAAATAAATAAATTAATTAAATAAACAAACAGCCTGGGCCCCACATATCTGAAAGACCACCTATCCTACCATACTCCACGGCGATCCCTGCAGACAGCCGGGAGCACCCTCTTGCGGGTACCACCTGCAAACCTTGTTCATATGACAAAGGCCCACAGAGAGGCGTTCTTGGTTGCTGCCCAAGTATTGTGGGACTCCCTTCCTTCACAGCTCTGTCAGAGCCTGAGCCTATCCCGGAGTGTAAAACCTTTCTTTTCGGCAAAACATTTGGCAGGTAGGGATAGGGGTTGGGTGGGTTTCTTTTTAAGGGAGTTTAATGTATTCTGTGTTTTTGATATTGTAAATTGCCCTGAGCCTTCAGGGAAGGATGGGGGTCGAAATTTAAATAAATTAAATAAGTAAGTAAGTAAGTCTGAAGGCCCAATTTATTGGAAAATTTGACAAATAGTTAGTCAAAGCTGGCATTATTTGCAGAGGAGTAGGAAGTGGCATTGGCACAAAAGAAATGAGATATCAGATACTTATTATGTATTTAGATAGCACCATTAATGTACCTGGCACTGAACAGCCATGACTACAGACAAGTCCCTGTTCTGAGGGGCTTACAGTCTGAGAGACAAGGGAAGGGAGATGAAGGGGAGGGGAACATAGGGAGAGACAGGGGTATATTCATGAAGTTGCAGGTGTGCGTGCTTAGTTTAGTTACAGTTAATCAAGTACAAGAGTACAAAACTGTGTGTGAAGGCATTAATCAAAAATTCCCAGGAAGGAGGGTTCTGTCTCCTTAAATTTGTCACATCTATTTAAATGCAAAAATGTTTTTTCTAAGATCTAGCTTGTGTCGTAAAGGCACGGGACTTACTGGATTTGTGCCTTTGGATTGTGATGGGGGAACACAGAAGGTGGAAGGCTGGATGTACCGTGTAAGCATGGTGTAAAGCATGCTTACACCAAGGCCAGACAGTCTGGCCGTAGGCTTCACCTAGATTTTAAAAACTGGATGCCAATTGTCAGTCTCCAAAATTCATAGCTAAGTGCCTGAACAACTGACTTATGTTTCAAAGGCACAGAGCACCTAGCAACTCCCTGTGGATGTGCAGTGCTGCCTCCTGCAGAATAAGGCCTCTGGTTTATATTTGGTTTATTTATTTATTTGTTTGGATCTCCCTCTTGCCCTTTCCTGTAGGCGTAGGAGTCAAGATTCAGCACTCTTTCTTTGAAATTCTTTGGTTGAAATTTCATGATGCCTTCTGTTTTTTGGAGGATTTGACATTGTTCAGTTCAGTCATAAACCGTGGGAGATTTATGTGCACTATGTCATGCAAAGTAATAAGCTGCACTTGCTAGATCTTAAGTATGGATTGTGAAGGGTTGTTCAAATAGGCAGGCAGGCAGTCTCAAAATTGTTTTCATCAGCCTGGGGATGCAAACTTTATTTAATTAATTCATTCAGATTTTTATACTGCCCTTCCCATAGGCTCAGGGAGGCTCACACCATAAAAAACAGTAAAATACAAAAACAGCACCTTGCCCCTCCCAAACCCCTGAATGCTCCAGTCTGTCAAGGACCATGGGCACTGGGAAGGAGGGGAGTGCTCCCTTCTTCCCTCCTCCTCCTCACCCCATTGTAGTGTCATGACATCATGATGCTCCATCAGGGCTGGGGCTATGTCAGAAAAGGGCAGGGGAGCCTCTTTGCCCTGCTTCTTTCCCACGTGGCCTACCCTTCCCTCATAAACAGTCTGGCAAAACAATACCATTGGGAAGACCTGGAAGCTGGTACAGGAAGGACTCATTGGAAGACAGGAGAAGACTTAAGGAAGGAAGAACTGACCGACCTACCTAGAGCAGGGCTGGTTCCTCATGCCAAGTGGACTGGAGAGTTCCCTAAAGAGCTTCGGTGTCTCTGAAGGATCAAGTGGAATTAGACTGCGAGGAAACCTATGGAAGTAGCCTCCTGCCCAGGACTGTGTTGCTGGGCCCTAATGTTCTGCAGCATCCACAAACCGCTCAGCCTAGAGAGTGAACACTTTGCCCTTAGGTCAAGGCATTGGTGATAGCAGAGGAGCTGTGAGGGCTCCACTGAGAGGTTCAGTCGTTTACAGGTAGCAAAGTGAGTTAGGAGCTCATTGTTTAAATTGATTTCCTCCAGTTCTGTCCCACCAGCTTCAAGTAAGGTCATCTTGCTTTAGTTTACTGTTGTTTAGCTTGAGCCTGTGTATAGTTTAGCTTTGCACACCGATTCTCTGTTGAATTGCTCTAGTCGTGTGAATTGGAGTGCTGATTTCCAGGGAGGTATCTACTCCAAAGCCTTAGTTGACTCCAGTTTGGGCAGAGAGGGTATAAGCTTTTGGCTGTCACAGTAAAGTTAACTCTGAAAAATGACATTGTGGGATTCTGTGTACTTCAGTACTCTATATATCAAATGGGCAATACAAGTCAAATCTGTGTGTAACCCTTGTGCCAATGGTGTCTGTGGCAAGAAGGGCCGGGTTACCTTTTCAATGGAGTTGGCACAATTAAACACACTGGCTCAAGTCCCCACACAGAAATCTGGGACACTAAATTTTACTGGGCAGCCTGACAGGCTGTTACTTTTCCCTACTTCCAAGCATGCCAGCTAGGTTTGAACAAAGGAGCTTTATTAAAAGGTAAGAATTAAGGAAGTATTAAAACAAAGGGGCATCTGGTACTGATGAACTTCCCACACATAAAGCCCACCCGCAGAGCAAGAGTCCAGTGTCACAGCAAAGAGTCACAGTTCTGCGTTCCCAAGCCCCTTCACCTCACTCTTGGCTCCTGGGGGGATGTTCAGTTCACAGAACACTGGTTGTCCTACGCAGGTTGTCCCTGCTCTCCATTGCCAGCATCCTCAGGCACGTCTCAGCAGTCTTCACCTCGGCCTGACCCAGGGAGGCTGTTCCTGCTGCAGCTCCCTGGCACCATCTTCAGAAGACCCTGGGAGCCTGCCTCCTGAGCCAGCAAGTCAGTTCAGCAAAGGGCTGGATCAGCGGGGCGTACCAGGTCCAGTCGTCCCACGTAGACTGCTCTCTCCAGCCGTTCCATGTTGGCTGTTATTTTATTTATTTATTTTTATTTATTTATAAATATACTTTTACCCCACCCCTCTCAGTAAGCTCCCCCTTACCTCTCAGACCTAATTTCCCTACACACTCCTGCACACGCTCTCCGCTCTTCCTTTGTCCCCTCTCTCACTCTCCCTCGTTTCTCCTGCTCACCTAACCGCCTTCGATCCTTCTCCCTCGCTGCCCCCATGCCTGGAATTCCCTCCCTGCCCACATCTGCCTTGCCCCCTCCCTCAGCTCCTTCAAATCCCTCCTCAAGACCCACCTTTTCCTTGCTGCCTTTCCCAATGCCTGCTAGTTACTCTTACTGTCTGCCCTCCTCTGCTGACTGCTGCTACCAACCTCTTTGTAACCAAGCCAAGCACCCGCACCTGAGACTTCGCATCTGCTTGAATGTTTGTTTGTCTTCTCCCCTGTCTCTCCCACTGTCCCCTCTCCCTGTCTCCCCCCCTTTGTCTTTTAGATTGTAAGCCACAGGCAGGGACCGTGTCTAATTCTATGTTCTATACAGCACCAGGTCACACGACTGGCGCTATATAAATGTCTATAATAATAATTTAAAATGTGGTGACTCGAGGCGGCTTACAACGTGATAATAAAAACATTAACTACAGTAAAAATCAATAATAAATAAAACCCAACTCTCAAATCCTGGTCTGTATAATAAATCAACCCACAACCCAATTAACCCATCCCAGCCCCCTCCCCCATGCCAAATGCCTGACGGAAAAGCCAGGTCTTACAATGCCAGAGGAAAGTAAGGAGGCCCAGGCTGAATCAGAGCTCCACCGGGGGAGGGGGGGCATTCCACAGCAATGGAGCAGCCACTGAGAATGCCCTCCTGTCTGTCCAGACCCACTGAAAATGTGGGACCTCAAGGAGGGCGCCCCCAGACAACTGCAGAGGCCACCCTGCGGCCCAGGGAATGATGCAGTCCCTTAGGTAAGCAGGACCCAGGCCATGTCCGGCTTTATAGGTCAAAACCAGCACCTTGAATTGGGCCCAGAAGACAATTGGTAGTCAGTGCAATGCTTAGAGCACCAGTTATATGTGCTCCCTGCAATCCATCCCCATCAGGAGATGGGTCGCTGCATTTTGCACCATCTGCAGCTTCCAGACCATCACCATGGGTAGCCCCATGTAGAGCACATTACAGTAGTCCAACCTTGAGGTGATGAATGCATGGATGAAAGTGGCTAGATCAGAGTCCAAAACATATGGGTGGAGCCTCTTTACCAGATGTAATTGGCAAAAGGCACCCCTGGCCACAGCCAATACCTGCTGATCCAGGCGCAGCTGTGAGTCCAGGAGTACACCCAAGCTCTCCACAGATGGAACCAATGGACGACAGACACACACACCCCAATAATGGGGGCTTCCCCCTCCCCCAGATCACCGGTCCCAACCACTAACATCACCTCTGTCTTGTCGGGATTGAGTTTCAATCTGCTCAGACTTATCCAATCCCCCACCGCCGCCAAACATCTGGACAGCAATGAGACTGCAGGGCCTGGGTCGGATGAAAAGGAGAGCTACAGCTGCGTGTCATCGGCATATTGATGTCAACGAGCCCCCCAGCTGCACACAACCTCCCCAAGCAGCTGCATATATACATTGAATAGGAGCAGGGACAGACTGGAACCCTGGAGGAACAATCCCTTAGTACCACCCGCTGAGATCTATCTATGAGATAAGAATGGAACCACTAAAATGGTACCATCCACCCAGGCCAGGTCCTGCAGGTATGTCAACGACGAAAACCAGACTTCATGGGATCAAGAAAATTGATGCGATCCAAGTGGCCAGACACCAGCCCCCTTGAGGCATTCTGGCACATGACCCTCCCCAAGGGAGACGTTGATCACCCCGGCCAACAGCAGCCCCAATGTCTTCCTGACAGCCTTAACCAACCAGAACAGGCAGGGACCTAATTGTCAAGTTGTGGCCTGAACAGAGCCCAGCACATCCACTGTCTCGGCAGGTGTCACCAGTTGAAATTCATCCCATGAACTCAGACCAGACAGGGCATGCCTAACCTCTGGCTCTGCTACTGTCTCTGAAATCGTGGAGTCGAAGTCATACTCAATGCAAGCAATTCTATCCGCAAAGTACATCAAAAACATGTCACAGCGGGCCTTGGATGAATCCGGTTCCAGTGGAGACAGGCTGGACTAACCAGACCCCGCTGGACGCGACTGGCCCTCAAAAATGCTCTATGCTACAATTGATCATCTTAAGCGTGAATACGGCACCACCAGCGCTCCTACCACCTACCTCAGAAACACTTAGGAGCCACCTGATCAATGGCCTCAGCTAGCCAATCATTCCAAAAGGCCATGAGGTCATTGTTTCCTCTGACACCATCCTCTGAAGACCATGGGAACCCACCTCCTGATCCAGCAAGTGATTTCACCTAAAGACTGGATCAGAAAGGTTTACCAGATCCAGTCATCTGACACTGGCTGCTCTCTCTGACACTGTCCTCTGGAGACCCTGGAAGCCTGTCTCTGACCCAGCAAGTGATTTCAGATAGGGGCTGGGTTAGAGGGACTCACTAGGCATTAACCAGTGTGGTGCTCCCTAATATCAGTATTCCAGGAATCTCCAGATACCTCACAAGGAAAGGTGACAAGCAACACTACCAGAGTGCACAAATCATCTCTAGTGACTTGCTTGCATTGGCCCAGCACTTTGATGGGCACTATTTCCAACAGCTCGGCAGGTAATGGTGGCCCAAATCCAACCCAGCCCCAGGGCTTTGTCCAGATTATTGTGATCTGAGACTATTGTTACTCTGATGGGGAACTAATTCCCTATTGTCCAGGGGGGGGCGCAAATTGTCCTCTGTGGCCTCCCATCATGTACCTGGAATTTGCATGCAAATCAGGCAGGCATGAAAATTGCATACACTCAGGGAGAGCACATCCATAGAGCAGATTGCTTTTCCTTTCAATGGGCTTTCACACACACCCAAGGAGAACACACCCAGGGAGTTTTCCCTTTCAGTGGGCTGTTCTAAAATCCTGGGCTACATGTGTTTTTCCAGCTGCTGCGGCTGGCTCTGTGTAGGAATTGAATGCCAAACAGTGTTTTCCCCTTCTTGTGTGTTATCAGTAATGTTCTAGGACAGGGGTGGGGAAACCTCCCCCCGTAATCCCATGTGCCGCTTTGAAAATTAGTAGAAGCTCTGAGGGTTGCATAGGAGTTGGGGGACGGAGTGCTGAGGCATACCTCCCAACATTTGACAGAGAGAAGTAGCTACACTTCATGCCACCCCTAATTTGCATAAATGTATATATGTGTATGGAAATGTGTAATAGCCCACTTTGGGGCTGAACTGGAGGGGGTGGGAGGAAGTCTGAATGAGAGGCTCTGTTTGCACGTACATTTGTATGTGCAGGATTGATGGTTCAAGTTAACACTCAGCCTATTAAAATGTCAAAATTCTTTAAAGTGTGCAGTGACTTTGGCTCTAAAGGTTTTGTTTTAAAGACAGAGGATCCCAGGTGGAAATTAGTGAGCGTCCTTTCAGCATGTTAACGAATCATCTCTTCCAAATGCACTCAGATCCATCCTACTTTTTTTTTCTTTTTCTTTTTTTTAGTTTTTATCTTGATTCAGTGTACGCAGCTCCCACTGCCTAGATGTTACCTTTCTTTATTCTTTGATAGATCTGCTTATTCCAAGCTTGTTAAAGTGAGAAGAGGTGCCCCACCCTCATCAATAAACAAACAGTAAGAGCAGTCAGGGCAATAAGTCAGCCAGCTTTTTCTCCAGCTGGCTTAATGATGTGCTAACAAATCTCCATTGTCTGCTAAAACCAGTACAAACCTTATATTGCTGGGAGCCTCGTATGAGGTAACAAAACTCATTCATGAACTGGGCAAAAAGTAGGGGTGGAAACCCAGGGGGTTCGGTGGTTGTTGGTTTGGAGGAGGTTGGGTTTTGGGGGGGGGGAGGGCTTCAGTTTGCTTCTTTTCATTTGCATCGTCTTACAGTTTCGGTTTGGGTTTTTTGCCATTGAAGTCAATGGAAAGGGAAACCAAACCGTAAAAAAACCAAACCCCCATCTCCCGTGCAGTAGGTCCAACCTCCTCCATTTCTGGGGGCCCTGGAATGTATGTACTTACCAGCCTCAGAAGTCTTTATTGAAGCTCCGCTGGCCCGCTGCTGCTGTGGGGGACCTCCCAGCAGGCTCCCTTGCCACAGTATGCTGCTGAGCTTCCTGCTCCATAGCACAGATGTGCAAAATGACCACTGGTGCCGTTTTGCACATGCACCAAATGGCCAGTGTCCTTAACCAAAATGGTGGCAGCCAAAATGATATCTCCCACATTTTGTTTAAGGGAGGGTGGCACCAACTTACGCATGCCACCCTTAACCAAAATGGTGGTGATGTCATTTTGGCTACCGCTATTTTGGGTAAGGGTGGTGGCCATTTTGCACATGTGAGCTGTGGAGTAGGGAGCACACCAGTGCACCACACCAAGGGAGCCTGCCAGGAGGTCCCTCACAGCGCCGGTGGGCTGGCAGAGCTTCAGTCAAGCTCTCCAAGGCCTGTAAGTACATCCCAGGGTCCTGGGGGAATGGGGATGGAGGGTAGGCAATAGGGCCCTGGGGGATGGAGGTGGTGGCATTACGGATGGTTTTTCCTTCCCATTGAAGTCAATGGAAAAATTTCCCACTGAACCAATTGGTAAATGGCGGGCTGATTTACGGGTGGTTCAGTTTAAACCTAAAATGTCTTTTTCTGGGAAGTTTTGGTTTAAACCAAAACCAAAAGTCCCTTTCCTAGCAAAAAGGTACTGTTTGAGGGTGGCTTAGGGGATGTGGTCAGCATAGAGGAAAGAAGGGTTGGATCCAGAACATGGATCTGTGGATCCCTCCCCTGAGCTTAATCTTTTAGGGTTTGACTGGATCCACAAGCCAGATCCAAGAATTGGAAAAGGGAACAAATTAAAAACAGCCATGGGCTGCAGATTCCCCATCTCTGCTGTAGGCCAAACTATGCCCAACCCCCAGTGCATGACTCTCTTCCTATAACCCCCTGCCTTCAATATGTTTGGACAGTGATAACAGCAAGTTGGTATCAAAGCTAATATTTGAACCCACAACTCCTGCTGCCAGTTCTGCATTCTAACTGCCTAACTGTGCTCAACACTGTCTACCTTACCAGACAGCCAGTGTCCAGGACCTCCCTACACAAAAAGATCCTCAGTACACTTTGAGGATGTCTTGTGGAAAAGAAAACAATTTACCTCTCATGTCAGTGGGGGAAAGGTGGGTGTGCCTTGGGCTTCCTATCAAGACATTGGGTGTTATCAGACATAGATGTAATCAGGTGTAAAAGCAAAACCAACAGTATTGAAACTGGTGATGTCATCAGGAATGCAAAGTTGCATGAATAGGCATTTATACTGCTACTCGCTCCAACCCTGGGTAGCAGACCCAACACTGCCTGCTCAACCCAGCCGGATAGCGTCCCCGGCATCTCCCCCATCAAGCTTCCCTCTCTGCAGCTTGTCCCTATGTAGCAAGCCAGACCTACCCGCCTGCCAGTGGTAGGAACCATCCCCTTTTTTCATCTCCTCCCCAAGTCTTGCAGGTAAAAAAGAGCAAGCAGGTAGTTGTCAAATAGCATGACGCATGTCTGCACATACAAGCATAATGTCATACCACAGGGCAGCAACAAAAAACGTAAAGTCTGATAACAGTCACTGAAATCCGGCATACAGAGAGGGGTCCCCACATTCTTAGCATCTGGAGAGTTAATCATTTGATGCATTTTACTGGCCCTGAACAAAGGAGGAGGAGAAAGCACACAAAGAGATTAATTTTACCTTACATACTGTTTCCCCACGTGACAGTTTTGCAACCTGGGTCATCATTTACTTCATTGCCAAGCCTGTTCAAAGTGGTTGGCCGGGAAGCTTTGAACTTAACTGAAGTACAAAAAGCAAGCTGTTCATTTAATCTGCACATTTAATTCATCCTGCTTTGCATGCTGCTCCACACTGTCTTCTTGCCATATAAGGATTTGGTGGTATCTTCCTGCAGCACCCCTGCCTCCCTTCTTGAAACAGCCAAAGATGGCTTTGTGCATATTGCATAGATGTGCTGTAGGCACAACACCTTTTTGATTTGTAATATAGCAGCCTCTGCCTTCTCGTGCATCTCTCTTCTGTTCAGGTAAGTCCCCTATATTCAGGTTTTTTTCACACAAACTGGGAGGATGCTCTTCATTGGATGGGCTTTTTGATATTTAAATTTTCTTGCTATGAATGAATGGGAAGTGAATCAGCAGATAGTGTTCTGCTTATATTAGAGATTTTTATCCATGACAGATGCCTTTTGCCTTTGCATTTCTCTTATTGTGAAAGTGCTGGTTGGATTTTTGTTTAAATGGCCATTGTTCAGAATCTACGGATGTCTCCTGAGCATGATTCAAGCATTTTAGTAAAGTCTGTCATCGACGAAAGAATGTATGTATGAAAGACAGGAGAGAGGATGGTTTTGTGATTTAATCATCATTTTAAATGAACAAAAAAACTGCATTTATCTACAATAGATGTTTTTATATGTCATACATCCAGACACGCTCATATATTGTGTATATATGCAACGTAATATACGATTTATTAATGGCACCTTCTGTGGCACCTTCTGTTCAAGTGCAATGCTCTGTATGTTTTATCTGATTTACCTTGCAATTTTAAACTGGCTACCATCAGTCTGATATCTCCACACTAATGAGCTGGTCTACCAGAAAGACTGGGAAAAGGGACGTGATTACCATATACATTACTGGACTGGTTTTAAGGTGTCTTCTCATCTGTGTCTTTCCGCACTCTGTCCCCATGCCTTATCCCTCCGTGCCATAAGTCCTTCCCCTGACAGTTACATAACAATGCATTTTAATTTTAAAAAGCTTTGTGCTAAATCAGTGATTCCCAAGCTTTTTGTCTGCCTGTCCCCATTGTGAGACTTAAATTTAATCTCATGATCCTAAACAGCAACAAAGATGTACAAATAAAATATATCAAATAAATACTATTTGGGGATCACCGACCCACCTGCAGATGCCGTGACCTCACCTGGGTTTCACGGTTTGGAAAAATCTCTGCTAAATTCTGATCAGTAATTGCTTTTATAAATCAGAAAGACACCTTAATTCTAAATCCTAAGGGCCAAATGCTCCTCTATGCTTCTGGGGCTCTAGGAATAAAAGAGCCTGTGGATCCCTAGCTCAGGAGACAGACACAGAAGGAGATAGAACCAGCTCCACCGTATCTCCTTTCCCCCAGGCCATCTGGAAGCCTCTGTACAAGTGCTCCAGCTGCTCCGTTTCCATAGGTGGCTGGGGAAGGAAGGGATTAGGTAACCACTAAACCCATCTGCATTCTTTACACCCTCAATTTGGGAACCAAAGCAGCATTAACATGTACAGATTCTTCCTCTGTGTCTTGTCTGTCTAAGGCAGGGGTGGGACACCGTTTTCTTCCCAGGAACCACAGGTTGGGGGCAGGGGTGCTTGGGGGTGGGGCAGTTAAAAAGAGAGGGGCCCAGATCATAGATCTGTGCCAGGAATGATAGAGTTGGAAGGCACCTCAGAGGTCATCTAGTCCAACGCTCTGCTCAGTGCAGGAAATCTGCAGCTACAGCATTCCCGACAGATAGCCGACCAGCCTCTGTCTGAAAACCACCAGCGGAGGAGAGCTCACCACCTTGCTAAGCAGTTGGTTCCATTGTCAAACAGCTCTTACTGTTGGGAAGTTCTTCCTAATGTTGTACTGAAATCTGCTTTCTTGTAATTTGAGCCCATTATTTCTAGTCCGGCCTTCAGGGGCCGCAGAGAACAAATCTTTGCCGTCTTCTGTGAGACAGCCCTTCGTTTATTTGAAGATGGCTATCGTGTCTCCTCGTAGGCCACTTTTAGACCTCCTCCTCCCCCCCTCCCGCCCCGGTGCATATTCTGGCTGCAGGAGGGAATGCGCAGCCAGGATATCCACGGGGGGCCGCCAGTCTGAAAGCCCCCCAACGCGGTTGTGCCAGCAAACGCTGGAAGAATAGGGGTTTGCTGATGAGTTTCAAAATGCAGATGGGAGCTCATTGGCCTTGGGCATTGAGGTGGGGGGAAGCACCTGACCTGGGTGAAGGGGAGTTGTGTGTGTGTTGGCACGGGGCCAGTCAGTGGTGCAGGTCCTGTGCAATGGAGGAGGCAGTACGGATCCTTTATGAGAGGGGTGAAGCATTGGTGAGGCCTGGCCTGTGGAGAGTGGTTGGGGGTGATGGAGGCAGTGTGCCTGTGCTGAAGGCCTCGGCATTGGGGAGGGTTGGCAGGCTTGAGTTTTCATGGCTGTGCTTGAGGGGGCTGTCTGTTCTGGGGAGGGCTGGCAGCCTTAGGGAGTGGCCTGGTAGTTTCTAGGAGGGATGGGGGGGGGGGGAGGAAGATGGGTGGTCAGTTTCAGGGTGCATGGCTGTGTTAGGAACGCTGACAGTTTAGGGGACTGGATGGTTGTACTGGTAAATTTGGGGATGGGGTGGGTGTGCTGGAGGGCTTGCAGTGGCAGAAATATCCCATTTGTCTGAGATAACTCTGCTGATTCTGGCCTAAGCTGCTGAGTGCTTTGAACATAGGGACTGAGGCTTCCAAATTGGCTGTTCTGTGGGAAACCAGCATAATGGGCAATAATACTATGATGGGCTCATATTAGTTTGCACTCCTGAGAAGACAGCAGTTGCAGTTGGCTGAGAACTGTGATCTTCATCATGCCAAAGTATACTGCATTGCTATGCAGGACTGACTCCCGTTAGTTAGGGTCAGAGGTTCTCCAGAGTTCTGCTCCTCCCTCTTTACCTTTTTATTATTATTTGAAATGTATACCTTACCTTAGCCCAAGAAGGTTCAGGGAGGCAACAAACAAAAACAGAATATCACTGTTGGTTCCACAGGTCAGAATAGGAAATTAAAATGAGTGTTTCTTCCCACCCCCAGCCCCAGCCCCTTTCACAAAAGTTGGTTTTAGGGTGTGGCAAGCTAGGCAAATGCCTAGCCTGCCATAGATAATCAACACTCCAGAGGAGGAGGGGCCAAGCCATCAGCTCCCCCAGCCCTGTGCCAAGAGCTGAAGTTCTGCCCCCCTCTGAAGCTCAAGCAAGCCCTGTCCCTGTCTCACTAGTCATGTCACACTCTTCAGAGCTTTCCTCTTATGCCCATAATCCTGCCCCACCACACCATGATTGCAGAAGCCTCATCCTTCACATCTATAGCCCCACCCGGGACACACACACCAGCCAGACTCATAACAGAAGGAAGTGCAAGCCATGCCTTCTGCTTGTAGACCAATTTCCAATCGATTTTGCTGGGCTGTGAACGTCCTTTCTCCTCTGGGCTGTGATCGTCCTTTCTCCTCTTAAATACGTGGGCAGAGGCATGTCTGCTAAACACCCCACTGAGATGAACTGCGAAGAATTCTGCAAAGAAAAAATTCAAAGATTTGCAGTGATGATAGCTGATGGAGGCCATCCTCACTGCCTCTGATCATACTCATTGCATGCTTTCAAGGTTCTCTTCATAACAATGAGGCTTAGATACTTAGCCTTTTGAGAAAAATAAATGAAATGAGATTCTGAAGGAGATACTGGCAAACTCAATGAGGACTTACCAATCACAGTGTGATTTTTGAGCATGTGCTTTTCTTAGCATTCTTAAAAACTGTGTCCTAAATCCTACTAATTTGGTTTTTATGAGTGTCATTGGCTATACTGGAAAGGTCATACAGTTTCCTGAGAGGGAAGAGGAGAGAGACATACTGAATAATACAATTTAATCAATAAGGGCTTATTCTTAAACAATGGACTTGGGTGTGTGCATTGTCCTGTGCCTTTTCCATAGCAACGGGATGTATATGCGTCCCTGCAGCAGGGGAGGTTTTCGCCTAGCCTCAAGGAGGCCGTGGTGCTCCCCCTGCTGAAGAAACCATCATTGGATGTGGACACACTCGCCAGCTACCGACCTGTCTCTAACCTTCCATTTTTAGGGAAGGTTATTGAGCAGGCAGTGGCGATCCAGCTCCAGGCGCATCTAGATAGCATTGGTTTCCTGAACCCTTTTCAATCTGGGTTCAACCCCGGCTATGGCACTGAGGCTGCGTTGGTGGCCTTGGTCGATGATCTCCTCCGGGAGATGGACTCAGGATGTTTGACATTTCTTATCCTGCTAGATCTCTCGGCCGCTTTTGACACCGTGGACCATGGGCTGCTGTTGAGACGGCTGCGTGACCTGGGGGGTCTGGACGGGACTGTTCTTGAATGGTTCCGCTCATTCCTCTCGGGGAGAAGCCAGCGGGTAGTGTTGGGAACTGAAACATCTTGCCCCCATGCTTTATTCTGCGGCGTTCCATAGGGTTCCATTCTGTCTCCATTATTATTTAATGTTTATATGCAGCCCTTGGGGGAGGTCGTGAGAGGGTTCAGGGTGTGATGTCACCAATATGCTGATGATACTCAGCTGTACCTCTCTTTTTCAGCTGACCCAGACCCTGCCCTCTCATTGCTAGCCAGTGTTTGGAGGCCGTGGCGGAATGGATGTGGCAGAGCAGACTGAAGCTCAACCCCGATAAGACGGAGGTGATAGTGGTGGGGAGAGCGAGGGAGGTGTCGGCCCCCCTGATTGGGGGGGTTCGCCCTCTTATAGCTCAGCAGGTTCGGAGTCTGGGGGTGGTACTGGACGCAGACCTGTGCCTGGAGCGGCAGGTGGAGGTGGTGGCAAAGGCCACTTTCCGCCAGTTATATCTGGTGCAGAGGCTGCGCCCGTATGTCTCCGGCCTGGACCTGACCTCCCTCGTCCATGCCTTGGTCACCTCGAGGCTGGACTACTGCAATGCGCTCTACATGGGTCTGCCCTTGTTCCTGGTTTGGAGGCTGCAACTAGCGCAGAATGCTGCGGCCTGGCTCCTGTCGGGGACGGGTCGTCGGGAGCACATAACACCTGTGCTCCGAACTCTGCACTGGTTGCCAATAGCGAACTGAGCCAGGTTCAAGGTCTTGGTATTGATCTATAAGGCCCTTCACGGTCTGGGTCCCTCGTACCTCAGGGACCTCCTCGCCCTCCGCGTCCCAGAGCGGCTCCTTCAGTCTGCTGGGGGTGCCTTCTTGGAGGTCCCCCATGTTAAGCGGGGGGCCACAATGGAGAGGGCATTCTTGGTGGCCAGGCCACGCGTTTGGAATTCCCTCCCGGAGGAAGCTCACCTGGCCCCAAGCCTTTTAACATTCCGGCGAGTTTGTAAAACCTGGCTGTTTGCCCAGGCCTTTGGGGAGGTGGGGGGTTAGGGGTTTTTAATCTTCTCCTACCCTTATTTATTGTTTTATTGTGGCCTAGCCCTGTTTAATTGTTAATATTGTTATGATTGTTTTAAATTTTATATGGTTGTATTTTTTTTATGTTTTAAAATTGTTAGCTGCCCCGAGCTGTTTTCAGGAGGGGCAGGATATAAATTGACAAATAAATAAATAAAATATTCAGCTGAACTGGGTCTGTCTAACCCAACCTGGGTTTAAAAACTGGTAGAGGGCTTTTCTTCCATAAAACAATTGCGTGCGTCTCTACTTACGTAAAGGGACTTTTTAGAATTGCACCCCTCTGTGGAAGATAGTTATTGCATTGATTTCTAAAGCACAAGTTGCTGTAGCAGCTTCAGAAGCAAGTCTTGTTGCTCAGCAGGTAACCTGCCTTAATGACAAGTGTACTGTACACTGTGTTTTACTGACTAAGAGGTGTAGATATTAAATATACGTATATATCAAAGAGTCACTTTTTTCTGGGTAGGGATTGAAAATCTTGCAAAGACGTAAGGATTTAAGGCAAGGGTTCCACTGGATTGGTATTTCACTTGAAAACTTGATACAGTTTTATGGTATAGCATAACCTCCAAAATGTGACAAAGAAAAATAAGTGCACTTCATGCCACCCCTGACTTGCATACATTTGCATGTGTTTATGTACATTTCTAATAGCCCACTGCCTAATTTTGGGGATGAGCTGGGGAAAAAGGATGTCTGTGTGGCTCTGTCTCTTTGTGGAAGGGTCAGGGACCCATGTCCACTGTGTGTTCCTCATTGTCACAAATGGGGAAAACACCGTGAACTCGGGTTCCTGTATACGATGCACACATGTGCGAGATGACTGAAGTTACAATTCAGCCTATTTAAAAAGTCAAAGTTCTCAAATGTGTGCACTGACTTTGACTCTAAAGTTTTAGTTGCAAAGACATTCAGAAGATCACAGATAGAAGCAGTGACAGCCCCTTTCAGAATAAAAATAAAATATCTAACAGACAGCATGTAAATTAAAACAATGAGAACTTTCTAAGTCACTTATGCAATATCTTTTCCTCCTTTTGTAGAAAATTTTATAAAATTAAAGGCTTTCATAAGCTTGTTAAAATAATGCAGTGGCTCCATTTAAACTTGGATAGCCGTCACTCAGTTCAGGAGTGTACCAGCCCACAAGTGTTAACTTGCTGCCACCTGTATCTTGAAGCTTGTTTTGCCACAAATTTATAAATGAGTCAAGTCTGTCTCAGTATGATGACTGAGGCCACTTGCCCACGTTACCGTGACCAGCGATTCTCCTGGCAGGGAATCTCCTGGCCGGGAAACTTACACCGAGCTCCACATGTGGGCGCGCGGTTGAAAGTGTCATCAGCCATGTTCAACGGCTTTTTTTCCTCCAAATGTCAGGGTTCGAAATAAAGCCCTGACTTTCGGAGGATAAAAAGCCACTGGATGCGGCTGACGACCCACACCCACGTGTGGAGCTTAGCGTAAGTTTCCCAGCTGGGAGATTCCCCACCAGGAGAATCACCGGTAAAGTGGGCAAGTGGCCTGAGAGTTTCTCCCCACTTTTCATTAGCCAGTTCAAGTGACATACACACACTAGCTTATAAAGAGAATGTATATAAAAAGGTTTAAGATTGCCAATAAACAGTCACGGTTATACAGAAATTGCATACATGAAATAAAAGAGAAATAAACATTCTGCTTAACTGATTTGTAAGCTCTCCTAGCTAAACTCTTATGAGTTCATAAATCCTCAGAATCTTGGCTAATTCAGGTTGGGCACAAAGGTTTAAAGTCCAAAGTGAGTATGGCTATCACATGCTGGCAAAACATGCTGTCTACATCCTGTATCCCAGTTCTGTGTGTGTGTCTGTTGTTTGTACAAACCAGTAGGGGCGGTCGACAGGAGGAAATTCCATTTAATTTCTTTTTTGTTTCATTTTCTGGGGGTAAATTTTTGGATTTAAATACAGACCATTCTGCACATACACACCCCTTCCCAAAATGGTGCTGGCAGCATCGCCATTTTGGAAGAGGGAAAGTAATCCAGAGTTAGGATCTGGATTTTCCCCATCCCCATTGGCCCAGATTTCCCCCCACCCTCAACCCCCAGGGGTTTAACTACCTCGGAGGGCTTGATATATGAAGCACTGCCACTGCTGTGGGAGCTCTGGCAGGCTCCCTCGCTGCGGCATCTTCCCTGCTCTTTTCTACGCATGTGAAAAATGGTCACCGGGGACATTTTGCACATGCACAAAATGGCCACCGCCCTTAACTAAAAGGGCAGTGGCCAAAATTATGTCCCCATCATTTTGGTTAAGGGCGGCAGCCATTTTTACATGTGCAAAATGACCCCGGTGGCCATTTTGTACATGCATGATACAGAGCAGGGAGGATGCTGCAGCGAGGGAGTCTGCTGCAGCCCCCACAGCAGTGGTGGTGCTTCAATCAAACCCTCTGAGGCTGCTAAGGACCACTCCAGGGTCCCAGAGGAGATGAGGGGGGAGACGACTCTGGATCCCGTAATTATCACTGCTAATTACAGGATCTTACAGATTAATCCAAAACGGTAATTCTCATCTCTACAAACCAGTGCTTATAACTGTTTCAGGTTCTTTGGCCGCTTTTAGACAAGCGGCGCGCGATTGCGCATATTTTGAAACGTCCGCATGATGTAATTACACAAGACGGAAGTGGGTTATTATGCGCATATTATGGCGGTTGCACATTTTTAAAGTCCGCAAATTAAATAGCTCACAATCGAGCTATTTAATTCACGGACTTTAAAAAGGCTCTGGTAACTTCCCACTAGGGAAGTATTGGTAAGTTTCTCCTTTTTGCTGACCCACCATGTAGCAAATAGGGTTAATTCCATATGTAGATTTACCCATTGTTCTTCTCTGAGAATGTGTATTTGGCCCAATAGCTTTGGTTGGCTGTGATTCACGCATTCTGAATTAACTTCTAAGACAATTTAATATTTTTAACCATAAACTTTACCATAGTTCATATAATTAGTATTTAACCATCCCACTGTATGATTCTTAATTCAGATCGTATAGACAGTAAACACTTTTAGATTTCATAAACCCCTTTCAGAAATGCACCAATTCTGAGATTACATACACTAATACCATACCATCATTCATAACCTATACTTCCCTGTTACACAAGGGAGCAGCTTCTAGTTCCTTGCCACATAGATCACAGATCAGGGTGTTAGCTGAAAGGAAAACTACTGAGGTGAAAAGAGTATAGTCAATGGGAGTGAAACTGAAATTCAGACTCGCAGCCTCCCGATGTCTCTCCACTTGAACATTTTCCAAGATGTTAAGAACAGAATTACTAAGCATATTGATAAACATGGAATAATGTGGAAGAGTCGACGTGGATTTAGGAAAGGGAATTCATGCTTCACTAACCTATTGGATTTTTTTGAGTCTAAGCATGTGGATAATAAAGGTGGGCTGGACAATATTGGGACTTTCAGAAGGTGTTTTGATAAGGTCCTTCATGGGAGGCTTTTGAGGAAGTTAAAGATATCGCTGCCTAGATGTCTCACTGCCACCTTAAACTTAGCATGGCCAAGACAGAAGTTCTTATCTTTCCTCCTAAACTCACTTCTCCCCTCCCACCTCTCTCCATCTCTGTAGGGAACACTGTCATTCTTCCAGTCCCCTCAGCCCACAACCTTGGGATCATCTTTGACTCCTCTGTCTCCTTCTCTGCCCACATTCAAAACACTGCCATAACTTGTTATTTCTTTCTCTATAATATTGCCAAAATCCATCCCTTCCTCTCTGAACATTCTACTAGAACCCTCATCCATTCTCTCATCACATCCTGCTTAGACTACTGCAACGGCCAGTCTCTAACCTTCCCTTTTTAGGGAAGGTTATTGAACGGGCTGTGGAACATCTGGACCGCACCGGTTTCCTTGATTCCTCCCAGTTTGGGTTTCGGCCTGGGTACGGTACGGAGACGGCATTGGTGGCCTTAGTTGACGATCTCCGTCTGGCGTTGGACCAGGGTTGTCGGACCTTACTGGTCCTGCTAGACCTTTCAACTGCGTTCGACACGGTCGATCATGAGGTGTTGGTGACTCGCCTGCGGAACCGTGCCGGAATTGGCGGAACGGTCTTGGACTGGTTTCGTTCGTTCCTGGCTGGGAGAACTCACCGGGTGGTCTTGGGGGAGTGTACATCTTCCCCCCGGGACCTCACGTGTGGAGTCCCGCAGGGTGCCATTCTGTCCCCCCTCTTGTTTAACATCTATATGCAGCCGTTAGAGGAGCTCATGAGGGGGTTTCAGGGCATTCAGTGTCATCAGTATGCTGATGACACTCAGCTCTACCTCTCCTTTTCCATCGACCCAGGCCATGCAGTCTCCTTATTTTCCCAGTGCCTATCAGCTGTGGGGGCTTGGATGAGGTTGAGCCATCTGCAATTGAATCCTGACAAGACGGAGGTGATGTTGGCGGGCGAGGGCTTGGGGGATCTGGGGGTCGTTGAATCTCCTCTTGTTGGGGGGGTTCGCCCTCCCATGGTCTCTCAAGTGCGGAGTCTGGGTGTGCTCCTCGATTCGCGGCTCAGCCTGGAATCTCAGGTTGTGGCCGTGGCGGGTAGTGCGTTTTGGCAGTTACATCTTGTCCGGCGGCTTCTGCCGTATCTCTCAGACTCCGATCTCGCCACTGTCATCCATGCCTTCATCACCTCAAGGCTGGATTACTGCAACACACTCTATGTGGGGCTGCCCAAGAAGCTGGTCCGGAGGCTTCAGCTGGTGCAGAATGACACGGACCATCTCCTTACGGGGCGGATCGCAGGGAGCGCATGCCACCAGTGCTCCAGGCTCTGCACTGGCTGCCTATAAAGTACCGGGCCAGGTTCAAGGTGCTGGTTTTAACCTTTAAAGCCCTTCATGACCTGGGCCCTGCTTATCTGCAGGACCGCCTCACTCCCCATGTGCCCGTGCGACCCTTAAGATCGTCCATAGGAGCCTTTTTGGAGGTTCCCCGGGCGAGGCGGGTGGCCACCGATGGTAGATCTTTTTCGGTGGCTGCCCCTGTGCTGTGGAATTCACTCCTGGAAGAAGTTCGGTTGGCTCCCACTCTCCTGCTGTTTCGACATGTATGTAAGACCTGGCTGTTCCGTCAGGCTTTTGGTGAGCGGTGGGGGGTGGGGGGGTTTCACCACACATTGTATTTTTAAATTGTTTTAATTTTGTTATATTGTTTTTATTGCGCGTTGTTCACCGTCCCAGGCTGCCCTGAGGGCAGGAGGGACGGACTATAAATTTTAAATAAATAAATAAATAAACTTGCTTCTCAAGGGTCTCCCACTGCGCCACTTATCTCCACTACAGTCTAGTCAAAGTTCAGCTGCAAGACTTGCCTTTCTTGCATGCCGTTACGACCACATAACCCCTCTCCTCAAGTCGCTACACTGGCTCCCTATCTACTTCCACATATAGTTCAAGCCTCTCCTACTCACCTACAAGTGTGTTCACTCTGTGGCTCCTCAGCACCTCTCCTCTCTTATCTCTTCCTACACCTCAACTCATGACCTCCATTGATCGGGCAAGATGTTCTTACCTGTGCCCGTCTCCTACATTTCCAACCCCTGACTCCGCACTTTCCACCTTGCTGCACCGTATGCTTGGAACAAACTTCCTGAGATGGTGTGTCAGGCCACCCTCACTGTCCTCACTGTCCCTATCCATACCATAGCTTTGTTGATTTCCACCATGGTTACTGAAATAAATAAACTTACTATCTTGTAGTCCATTATTCATAGGAAGACTCTTATTTGTAGTTGTCTGTGTCTTTGTGTCTTGATTAGATTGTAAGCTCCATGGAGCAGGAATCGTCTTTATGTTGTGTGTATTTGTACAGCACTGTGTAGGACTAGTAGTGCTATAGAAATTATTGGTAGTAGTAGTAGTACTCATGAGATAAGAGGCAGTGACCTATCGTGGATCGGCAACTGGTTAAAAGACAGGAATCAAAGAGTAGAACGAAATGGTCAGTTTTCAGAGTGGAGAGAAGTAACTAGTGGAGTGCCCCAGGAGTCTGTACTGGGACTGGCGTTGTTTAATATATCCATTAATGATCTGGAGAACAGAGTAAATAAGAACATAAGTAGTACATATGGGGTCAGACCAATGGTCCATCGAGCCAGCACCTGTCTCCAAAAGTGACCAGTCTTGGTTGTTTGGAAGAAGTACCCAACAGGTCACAATCCATTCCCTGTTGTTCACTAACCTGGCTAATTAGAGATGTGCATGTCTTTTTGATTATTACAATAATGATAATGAAAATTGTCATTTTCCTTATTATTGCAATAACAAAAACGACAAATAATAAGAATGAAAATAAAAAAGAAAACAACTTTTTGTTTTTGAAATCAAGGGGAGACACTGAAAAACGTATTTCTGGCTATAACCTTTTTGATTCTTATTCAATTCTGATAAAACCTGGGGAGATTGTACTTCCAATGGAGGACACTATGTGTACCAACATTTGAAAAGATTAGATAAAGGGAACCGATTTTAGAAGCAATTAAATGTTGTGATTTTAAGAAAAGCTCCATACAAATTCATGACTACAACTTCTTTATCTTCCATCCAATTTATATGAAACCTGTGAATATTATGTCCCTTCCCAGGATAACCAATCCTGCAAATTTCCAGAAAGATTGGATAAAGGGCCCTGACGTAATAAGCCAATAACTTGAAAATACATTTCCAGCTGTAACATTTTTATATTCCGTCCTGTTTACAAGACATTTGGCAGGAATGCATCACATACCTTCCCTGCCATCTCTGCCAAACTACAGGATAATTTGATAAATGGACCCAATTATATAGCCAATTGAAGTTGTCCCCTTGAAGACCATTATTCTGATAAATAGCACCACATGCAGTGCCAGTCAGAGGCAGGCACCTGGCATGGCAAAGGGAGGGAGGCTGTAGGAGAGAGAATGTGGAGCAACCCAAAAAACTGACAGACACTTTCACTGACCACTTACTGCATGCTTCCAGCTTTACAGGACCAATCGGTAGCGGCTTTGAGGCAGGCATAGGGGGTGGCCCTCGGGCGGGCATAAAAGGGATATAACTGGAACTCTGGGGGTAGCATCCCAGCAATCGGGAGACATAGTTTACACATCCAGGCTGGCCAATTATCATCACAATCACATCCTGCAGCACTGTGACAGAGGACATAAGAGAATCTATTGGCTCTTTCCTAAACAGATGCTTCTGACTTCCCAGTAACAAGTGGAGGAGAGATGTTGGGATGGTCACAGCACAGAATGAGGATATTTGCTTGACATTTCTGCTGGCCAATTGGTATTACAGACCGATCTTATACCACAGTGACACGTAAGAGAATCCCTGGCATAGGCTCATTCTCTGCATATGCTGTGCAGGCATATAAAATTCGGACCCTTTATCACATCTTTCTGATATTTAGCAGAGATGATCGTGAAAGTGTGATATACAGCCCAGCCAAATTTCATGTACACTGGTTGGTCTACAAAGATGTTACAGTCAGACATACATTTATAAGTTAATTGCTTATACCACCAGGACCCTTTATCCAATCCTTCTTAAAGTTGACAGAGATAGTAAATATGGGAAGGGGTATAAACTTGCCAAGTGTCATAGCCATTACATGCGAGGCAAGTTACAGCTAAGAATGTATATGAAGATTTTTGCAAAATAATATAATTCAACTGCTTATAAAATTGGATTCCTGTATCCAATTGTTTTGGAATCTGGTACACATATTGCCGTCCATTGGAAGTACAATCCCTCCATGTTTCAGCCAAATATAATGAAAAACAAAAAGGTACAGCCAAAAATGTGTTTTCCATTGAAAGCGATGGAAAGCAAAAACGAAAACTAAAATTTGATATTTATGAAAATGACAGATTTAAATAACGAAAAGGAAAAATGAAAAGGAAAAACTACATGGGCCCCTGGTGCACACCTCTACGACTAATAGCTGCTAATGGACCTATCTATATAAAGTTCTGATGTCTGTCTGTTGGTTGGTCAGTTGGTCTGACCTAAGACTTTTTTATTTAAGTCATAGGTCAGTTGAGGTCTTAAATGAAGGACTGTCAAGTTTGCAGGGCCATGAATGGCTGGGGCCAAAGTTGCGTCCACCCAACATTAGCCCATAGGTAAAGCAAAGGGAACGGCAGAGAAGTTGCTGCGGTTGCTGCTGCTGTACAGCTGTTGCTGATATCACAATAGGCTGTTCTGACCACAGCCAAGTTGAAGGAGTTAGCAGTAGGGTTGGCACAGTAGGGATCAGTCACACAGGGTAGGCATAGATGACTGGGGCCATGGCCAATGGCAGACACTCTGGGAAAGTGGGATAAAGTGATAGCACACTGCAAATTATCACAGGTTAACAGCTAGTCCTCCTGAAACTTGTCCAATCCTTAAACCCAGTTATATTACTGGCCTTGACCATATCCTGTGGCAACAAATTCCACAGCTTAATTGTGCGTGGAGTGAAAAATATATATTATTTGTTTTAAATGCAACCCATTAGTTCATGGAGTAAAGAGTGAAGTGATCTGCAAATTTGATGACAAAGTTATTCAAGGTAGCTAAAACACAAGTAGACTCTGAAGAATTTGCACAAGAACCTTGTGAGATTGGAGACTGGGCATCTAAATGGCAGATGAAATTTAATGTGACAAATGCAAAGTGATGCACATAGGAAAAAATAACCCAAACAATCCCTACACAACGTTGGGTTCTAAATTAGGAGTTACCACTCAGGAAAAGGATCTTGGCATCATTGGGGCGATCCCATGCCCCACGCACCGTGCACACATCCTGCATGCGCACACATGTGTGCAAACCTCACACATCTCCATAAGGATTGCATTGTGCCATGCAGATCCCATGCATGACCTGCATGAATCTCACGCACATCCCGCTTGTGATTGCGACCATTGTGAACAATACATTGAAATCCTCAGCTCAATGTGTGGTGGTGGTCAAAAAAGCAAACAGAATGTTAGGATTCATTCAGAATGGGATAGAAAATAATACTGAAAATATCATAATACCTTTATATAAATCTATGTGGTACGACCGCACCTAGAATATTGTGTGCAGTTCTGGTCACCCCATATCAAAAAAGACATACTAGAGCTAGAAAAGACACAGAGAAGGGCAGCAAAAATGATGAAGGGTTATGGAATGGCTCCTATATGAGGAGAGGCCTCATAGGTTAGGGCTCTTCAGCTTGGAGAAGAGATGACAGAGGGGATATGATAGAAGTTTATAAAATCATGAGTGGTGTGGAACACATAAATGGGGAGCCGTTATTTACCGTTTCTAAGAGTACTAGAACAGGAGAACTGTTCCATGAAACGAACTGGTAGTAGATTTAAAACAAATAAGAGAAAGTATTTTTTTCACTTAACGCACAATTAACTTGTGGAACTCGCTGCCAGAGAAAGTGGTCACGGCTGGTAGTGTAGCTAGTTTTAAAAAGGGATTGGATACATTCTTGGAGGCTAGGTCCATTAATGGCTATTAGCCAAGTAGGTTTTGGGAACGTAACCTCTTAATGTTGGGGGCTGGAACAAACGTGAATGGATTGTCCATTGTGACCTGTTGGGTACTTTTCCCAAGAGAGAGAGAATGGCCACTGTCCGAGACAGGATGCTCAGCTTGATGGACGGTTGGTCTGACCCAGTATGGCACTACTTGTGTTCTAATATTCTTACGTCTCTAAGAACTCGAAAACCAGAAAGCAGATGGAATGAGCCCCAGTCATGCTTTTAAGTCTCATGATCATGATAGTCATACAAGAGTCATGATTTTGAGAGCCTACCTCTTCCTATTTTTACATCCCTTTAGTTTGTGTTGTATTTAATGACCTGTACAAGCTTCAGTGAGACAGATTTTTTTTTTTACCAGTGATGTCTGAAATTATGGTGCCATTTAAAAATATTTCCTTATAATTTGAAAACTTATATTCATTTTAATAAATCAATTGATATATTTCACTAGCTAATTTAATTAAGACTGTGGTTTATAGCCATCTATAGCACTTTCTAATTATGTTTATAAGCATCTAAAAACATAATACTAATGCTTGTAGTTTGGTTATGACATCTGTTGATATTTATTAAGCCTTTTATAAGCCATTTGTAAATCAAATCTTTATACAAAGTGTGACCAGTTTACATTCAACTTCCTGTAGAGTTCCCACATCTGCTAACATGGTGGGGCCACAGGACAATCCTGCCATCCTGATTCAGGCAGCAAATCAGCAATTATTAATCTGCTGCCTCCTGCTCTTGTTGACTGCTCATCCAAGCAAGGCAATCCTAGCAATCTCCCACGTTGTCATATGGTGTTAAAGTAACCCATGTCTCAAGGGAGAAATATTTATTTAATCAGATTTAATTATTACGACTTCCTTTACGCCCTTCCCATTATGACTCAGAGTGGCTTTTTATTAATAAAAACATCTTTAAAAATCCCTTTAATCCTCCCACAAACCTTCCCTAGCCCTCTTCTACCCAGTCCCACCAAGCCCTATCCCTGCCTGCCAAACGCCTGGTCAAATATAAAGGTCTTTCATTGTTTCCAAAAGAGGAGCAGGCTTGGGCTTAGGCAAACCTCCAAGGGGAGGGAGTTCCATAATGGTGGGGCCGCTCTGTGTCCCCTTGCTATAGAAACTTCACAGGCAGATGGTACCTTGCAAGCGTGTGCTCCCAGCTGACCTCGGAGGCCCTGACAGGACATGAGGGAAGACGCGGGTCTTTCAGATACCTGAGGCCCAAGCTGTTTAGGGCTTTATAAGTCAAAATCAGCACCTTGAATTGTGCCCAGAAAACTATTGGCAGCCAGTGCAGACTCTGGAGCACTGATGTAATGTGCTCCCGGCGACCTGCCCCCGACAGAAAAGAGGCCACCATGTTCTGCATCAATTGTAGCTTTCAAACAGTCATCAAGGGCAGCCGCATGTAGAGTGCAGTAGTCTAGCCTCAAAGTTATGAAGGCATGGACAACAGTGACCAAACCCGAATCGGCCTTCTCACCAGATGTAATTGGTGAAAAGCACTCATGGTCATCACCGCAACCTGGCAATCCATGCACAGCGATGGATCCAAGAGCTCCCCAAGGCTGCAAACCTGAGTGACCAAAGGAGGCTGGACCCTATAAATAACAGGGGTCCCTATCAGAGCTGGCGGGGCAATGATTTTCTAGGGGGGGCACGCATGGCCACAGTCCTGCCCCCCCGCCAAGCCATCCCCCAGCGAGGCCACTTGGCCGGCCGGCCACCCAACAAGGACAAATGCAGCCTGCAAAAATGTCCCCTGCCCCCTCCCTCTCCCCATTCCCAATTTTCAGCACATTAGTCCCTCCAGGGACTCCTGTCCCTACCATGCCTGGGGAGAGAGCAGCCATCAGCGAAGGAGCAGGCAGCAGCAACAGCACCATCGGTCCGACTCCATCACCAGGGCAGCTAGGCATGGAACATGCTCCTGGAGTTACTGTCACAGGGCTCCACTTACTAGTGGGTGAGTGTTTCCAGGATTGGTGTCCAAGAAGGTCAGGCTCTATCAGTTTATTTACACTCACGAAGTCCCAAGCCAGGCACCTAGCCTCTAGCCAGTCCACATCGCAGCGCCTAGCCACAACCACAGTCCCTGGCTAGCTCTTTGTCAACTTGTTCCTTGGCTCTTCGCATCAGGCTCCTTCCTTCAGGCCCTCCAGGTTAGCATCCTTCCAGGCAGCCACTGGCAGAGATGTTCACTCCTCTAAGGTCAAGAGCGGACTGCTTCTTCCTGGATCTGGCTTCCTTTTATGCTTCAACCCACATCCACTAACTTCCTCTTCCTATGCAGCGGTCATTTTCGGTAGGTGACATCTTGTGGCCTAGCTCTGCCACACACCTCCCCCCTAAAATGGGATTACCTACAGGCTAATTTCATCTGACAATTTGTCATCAGCATACAGTCTCTTTAAGCGCATGCACAGTACACCAATACACAATTTTATCTCTGGGTCTAGAACCCTGAACTAGGGCTTGAACGCCCTCCTGGCCTCCTCTTCTCTCCTTTTAGCCAGGCCTGTTCTGCTGGGTATTACTGCTGCCCCTTTAAGAAGGGTCTGAGGGCACCAGCCAGTGGGCTGTGTGCATGCACATGGGCATGGGAATGCCGGCCCATGCCAAGAAACCCTGACATAGAGTAGGCAGGACACTAGCCGTTTAAGGCTCAGGAGGGGAAGCCTGGCCACGCCCACTCTGCCTGTATAAGAGGCTGCAGGACTGAGCGAGAAAGCAGTCTCTGCCTGAAAGCTGAAGGGATCACATCTCCCTGACAAATTGTCCTGCTTTATGCTCTCCAGGGTGCTGAAGAGGAGAACCAGGTACTGGGAGAGACTGTGCCCAGGAGGGAGTTTTGTGCCTAGAGAAGGCTTGGCCAGAGCCTGGGGCTTTGAGGCCTGGCTGGATGGACTTCGGAAGTTTGATGTTCTAGGTTGCTCCTGAAACTGTGAAGAGACTGACCTGGGCTTGCAGGGTGGAGGCGGATGAGCCGGCAGCCCCAGGGAATGTGGATACTATGTCCAATAAAGACTATTGACTGATACCCTCTGGACTTTGTCTATGTTGGGTCCTACAGGAGGGTACCCCCTTCCGTAGGGGGGGATTCAGCCAAGGCTGAGGGCTGAATAGGCATGGCAGCAGGGTGAGCTAATTCCCCAGAGACACCCCAGCACCCCCGTGTGGCCCTGGGAAGAGCCCCTGCTATATACCTATTGTTTTAAAATAGTGGATGGCAAATGGGAGGTGAATTTTATAGTGTGGCATTGCAGAAAAACATTATTGTGATTTGAGGTTGCAAAGTTCTACTGACTTTGGCCACAAAAAACCAGAACTAAAAATGAAGTCACACCTGACTCAGAGTGCTCAGCCATCCCATATGGTTGGGTTACCCTGTCATTAAGCACTTCATGGAGTTCCTTACACCTTTTTCTTGAGACAATGGTATTTCAGCCTAAACAGACAGCACATCTCATCTCATTTGGCAGTTCCTATCATGCTATGTTGTGGAGGTGAATCTGCCACACAGGTACTGGGATTTTAAATGGGTCTAACTGCTAATTAGTGGTAAAGTAAATATTTGAAGCAAACTTGGTATTCATCAAATTTGCTGTATTCTAAAGTTTGGATCCAAAGTTTCCAAGAATTTTTTAAAAATTAAATTAAAAAATCACATAAGCAGGCACTAAATAGTTCATTATTCTGGTAATTATTTAAATAATTGATTGACTGATCCATATTCACATGCCTTCATCACCTCGAGGCTGGATTACTGTAACGCACTCTACGTGGGGCTGCCCGAGAAGCTGGTCTGGAGGCTGCAGCTGGTGCAGAATGCCGCGGCCCATCTCCTTACGGGGGCAGGTCGCAGGGAGCACATGACACCAGTGCTCCGGGCTCGGCACTGGCTGCCTATAAAGTACCGGGCCAGGTTCAAGGTGCTGGTTTTAACCTTTAAAGCCCTTCACGGCCTGGGCCCTGCTTATCTGCGGGATCGCCTCACTCCCCATGTGCCCGTGCGACCCTTGAGATCGTCCGTGGGAGCCTTTTTGGAGGTTCCCCAGGCGAGGCGGGTGGCCACCGATGTTAGATCTTTTCCGGTGGCCGCCCCTGTGCTGTGGAATTTGCTCCTGGAGAAAGCTCGGTTGGCTCCCACTCTCCTGCTGTTTCGGCACGTATGTAAGACCTGGCTGTTCCATCAGGCTTTTGGTAAGGGGTAGGTTTGGGGGGGAGGGGGTCCCCACATATTGTATTTTTAAATTGTTTTTTAAAAAATTATTGTTTTTATTGAATGTTGTTTGCCGCTCCCGGCTGCCCTGAGGGCAGGAGGGGCGGGATATACATTTTAAATAAATAAAAATAACTTTTTAAAAAATATACAGGAGCAACAAAGAGGCAAGGTACTCAAGGGTCCTGAATTCTAGTGCAGGGATTTATTGAAGCACACAAACACCTGACTTGAGTTTGCACATTCAAAGAGTGCTATTTGTTCCTGTTAATTGACAGCTTGGAGATAGTTTTAAGTAGTTTCCTTTGCAAAATAAAGACCTGTTTGAGAACAACCACACATCCTCTGATGTTCGGCAGTTTTTCAAACCTGTTAGAATTTGTTTGTATTCTTTAACTAGCTCCTGACTTTTAACTAGTGCTGAAACTCGGTATTTGAAATTACTCACTTTTTACCGAGTATCTCAGTATTCGACTTGGTTTTAGTGAGTACCAAGTAACTGAAGAATTCGGTATTTGGTACTCAGTCTAGTACTCAAACCAACATACAGGGCTTTTTCTGCCCCTATATAAGGTGATTCCGTACTCGGTATTTGGAAAATACTCGGTTTTATTTTACCAAGTACCAAATAGCAATTATTCAGAGCCAGTCTGCGGAAACTCAGAAATACGTGTGAATAAAATTTGTATTATTCAGTTCAGCCCTACTTTTAAAACATGACTCTAGCAATCTGTTCACCGTAGCCACGCTAGCCTGATGTTTCTTCACAGAATCTGACCTTATTATAATTGCCTCCAGAGCATCAGTGGATAAAAACAGAAGTGAATGCAGCATGGCGGCGACCCTAGCCAGGCCAGGGTGCCGCTGACACTGCTGGGGTCAGGTTGGGGAACCGACCACATGTGACCCCAGTCTCACGATGATTGGCAGCCAATCACGGACAGCATGAAGAGGCCCCAACCTGGGATGGTTCATGGCAGGTCAGAACATACATTCTAACCCGCTGTGGCCTGCTTTGCCTCGGACTGACCCCAGTGGGGTCAGGAGGTGGTAGCCCAGGCTTCGGCTTTGGCAGTTTGCTGAGTAACAGCCAAGACTAGCCACTAACACGCCTGGGACAAACATCGGGGGGCCTGAGCACAAATGTGACAATGACCCGTGGACCACAGTGGGACAAAGCTGGCCAGAGTGGATCACGGTCACGTTTGCTTTTACCTTGTGTGTGTGTTCAGCACAGGTCCAGAACGTAACATAGGACAGGGCTTGGACCTCGGATCAATGCAATATTAAATCCCTGCACATGCAAACCCCTTTGATCCTGGTACATCTTTTCCAGAGAAAGTGAGGCTTTTCAGAGAGAATGACCTTTATCTTATTCAGACAGGACAACAAAACAATAAAGACCAAAAGCGAGGTGCTACTCAAGTAAGGATCACAATGTGCGTTCATGTGTGTGTCCCTGTCCTTTCTAGCACAAAACTAAAATGGCAGCTAGCTAATGGCAAGCACATCAGAAAGTCCTCTTAGTGTTATTTTATGTCATTCTAGTGAATTATGATTTTCAAGCATGGGAGGTTCATTAGGATTGTCTGTATTTGTATGCAGTTAGCAGTGTTAGTCAGACATTCAAAGACGGTCTTGGCAATCAGTATAACCTGGAGATTAATGAGATTGTTTATTTTGCGACATCTAAAAAGATGAGCAACAACCTGTATTTTAGTCCTGAACGTTTCCTCATGAATATTATTTTCATCACAAACACTTTTATTCCCTCTCCTTTCAAACCCTAATCTTTTATTATTGTGCACGCTGTGCTTCTCTAGCTCCAGCTTTGAAGCATCATAATTTAACAGCAAGTTTCTCAGCGGGGAGAAGATTAAAATGTACAGGCTTTTGTTCTTATGGTGAGCCGCTAGAACACTTTCTATGGCAGGATGCAGCAAAGAGTTTTGTGCCTGACATAAAAACTCTCCATTAGCATGTATTGTTACTATGCCCCACTGTAAAAAATGTGTTAAAATTTTTGGGCTTCTCCTATGTAATTTTGCTTCAGCCCCCTTGTATTACCTGGCTGCACTGCAGAAGTTTGCAACCTGTCTCTGAGTCAGATAGATATTTTAAAAATTCTAAAAATGAAAGTTATATCACTAAATAAAAGGGGTGTGTAAAACAGATAGAGCTGTCGGAGGGTGTTAACAAATGTGACGGTGGCTGGATTAGGCCTGCTTTGGCTAGCAGGCCACCATCACATTAGTTTTCCCACTACCGGATGTTGCCCGGGATTGCTCCCAGGTGTGTTAGTGGCAAGCCTGGGCTGTGATCTGGAGACCTCTGGTGTCACGGCCCGGCTATAGCTATAATGATTGTTATGGCTAGGGCTGTAGCGGCATACCGCCGCGGCAGCTTTTACCGACGGCAACCCCTATTCCGCACATCGTGGCACGGTACGGCAGAGGCAGCGTTCCGAGGGCTGCGGCTGCGGTTTGTCGCTCATGGTAT
>QEPC01002256.1:2896081-2908054 GCA_003113815.1 Sphenodon punctatus | reverse complement strand
GCAAACAGGGATGCCGAGGTTTAGGAATGGAATCGCGGAGCGGTAACAGCTGATTTCGCATCAGCCCTAGTTATGGCCTGCCATGGCCCAGGCTGGATCAGGTCCGCCATGGCAGCCGTCATTGACCATTATTGCTGCCCATCATGACGGGGGGGCGAGGGGGTACTGGGTGCAGCACAGGGGCAGGGCTGGCTTGCCACACCTTCGTGCAGCTTCCTCCCCTCCCCCAGCAGCTCGGCCACGTGAACACTTGTTCTGCAGCCAGACCTAATCCTGACTGTGTCTGCCGTGGCTTCCCCTCCTAATCCAGGCTGGGTTGCCACAGTGGTGCTGTCACTACATTTATCACCCAGAGTGAAAATTTCTGGACACAAGAAGTGGGGTGGGGTAGGAGGAAGCAGAGAGAAATGGAATAGGAGATGCATTCAGTAGGAATAGACAATGCATTTAGTAGGGTTTTGCACACATTTTTGGTTCTTAGAATTATGAAACTGATATTTTTATTTATAAATTTAAGAATACAATAGAGTATAAGCAATATAAAATGCAATACAGATGGTTGGCTGTCTAGCGACTACTGGGAAACACTACAGCATGAAGTAGATAACAGGCACTAATGTGACTAATGTGCTTCCTTGGAGCTTTCAAGCAATGACTGCTGAACTTTTAGAAGTCCCCAAACAATAACAACAATATTGCATCTCTTGGATAGTGACTTTGATAGTGACAGAAAACCACCGCCAAGTATTATTAGATTCCTGGACTTTATTCATCCCAATTGTGGGTCATCATGGACACTGTACGAAGGATACCATTCCTATACTGTGCAGGATAACCCTGGATGCCTGACATCCCAGGCATTCGAAAGCTCTGTCTTGTTGATCTGCAACAGTTTGTTGCAGGCCACTCCCAGCCAATAAAACTAAAAAGTCTGTGCAGGAAGGTTAAATAGTACAAGATTGAAAAAAGTACCATTCACCCCAGGTGGATAATTTACTAATAGTTTTCCATTCGTGTCATGAGTGGATTCACACCTGCAGGCCTGACTCACAGAGCCACCTGAGTGTTCTTCTACCATCCATGATTCCATTTTGGATTGGGCTGCTGATCTCGTATGTGTGACAGAGAGCTGGCTGGATGAGTTGTCGGGGCCTACTCTAGCTGACATCGTCCTCACTGGGTACTCTGTCCAACACCAGCCCAGGCTGGAGGGTTGGGGCAGGGGGCGTAGCTATTATTTTTAGGGATGGTTTTGTCATGCTGAGGTTTTCAGTGCAGACTGAATCTGGGATAGAGGGTCTCCATCTTGAGTTTGATTTGGCAGGAGACAGACCAGGGGGTATGGTCAGGGACAGGATTGGGATTCTGCTGGTGTAACGAGCACCCCTCTGGACGGCAGCTTTCCTGACTGCTCTAGCTGCTCTGGTCTCAGACCTCGTCTTGAGATCTCCTAAGCTTATTGTCCTGGGGGACTTCAATGTCCATACTGAGACGAGATTGCTTGGGTCGGAGCCGGAATTCATGGCCGCCATGAGGCTGTCCCAGGTGGTAGTGGACCCAACGCATGAGGGGGGACATACTCTCGACTTAATATTCTGTACTGACCTTGAGGCGGGGGTTCTGATGATTGGGGGACTAGAGAGTTCTCCCTTGTCATGGTCAGACCATTACCTCCTGCAAGCTTCCATCTCGGCATGCCTTCCTGACAGTAGGGGTCGCTCCATCTATGACCTCGTGGCCTTTTGGAACACCTGACTGGCTGAGGCCATTGATCGGGTGGCTCCCAGGAGTCCGCTCCCACCATTTCATCACCATAGGTCCCTGTGGTTTACGGAGGGCCTGGGGTGGCTGAAGCATGAAGGGAGGTGGCTGGAGCGATGGTGTCACCATTCTCATGCCCAAGTCGACTGGTTGCAGCAGAGAGCATTTTTAAATACATATGCCGTGGCTGTGCGGGAAGCAAAGAAACAGTTCTTTGCTACCCTCATAGCGTCCACTCAGTCGCATTCGATGGAGCTGTTCCAGGTGGTGAGGTGGTTGGTCAGTCCCCCCCCCCGTCTCTGCCTGGAACTGGATTTGTCCAAGGCCTGCTGTGACATGTTTTTAACATACTTTGCAGACAAAATCGCTTGCATTGAGCACGACTTTGAATCTGCCATTTCAGAGGCAGTGGCAGTCAGAGGTTAGGAATGCCCTGTCTGATAATGCTTTGTGGGATGAACTGCAATTGGTAACATCTGCCGAGGTGACCGATGTGCTGGGGTCTGTTCAGGCCACAACTTGCAAACTAGATCCATGCCCATCCTGGTTGGTCAAGGTCACCAAGGAGACATTAGGACCAATGATGGCCAGGGTAATGTAATTAACACCTCCCTTTGGGAGGGGAGGGTGATGGGCTGCCTCGTGGAGGCTGTGGTCCGACCTCTCCAAGAAACCATCTCTCTATGTGGATGCCCCGATGAGTTACCAGCCTGTCTCTAAGCTTTCCTTTTTAGGGAAGGTTATTGAACGGGTGGTAGCCCAGCAGCTGCAGGCACATCTGGACTGCACCAGTTTTCTTGATCCCACGCAGTTGGGCTTTTGTCCAGGTTGTGGCACAGAGACAGCATTGGTGACTTTGATTGACGGACCTCCTAGCAGAGCTGGATAGGGGTCGTATGACCCTACTAGTTCTACTGGATCTATCAGCGACTTTTGATACCATGAACCACAAGATGTTGGTGACCTGCCTATAGTTGGGGTGGATGGAACCATTTTACAATATTTCTTCTTACCTCGCCGGTAGATCACAGCAGGTGGTTCTAGGGGACTGTACCTTGTCCCCTGGGGCTCTCTTAAGTGGGGTCCCACAGGGTTCTATTCTGTCCCCTCTCTTGTTCAACATGTATATGAAGCCACTCGAGGAGATCGTATGCAGCTGGGGAGTTTGTTGTCATCAATATGCAGACGACATCCAGCTGTATTCATCTTTTTCATCCAACCTAGACCCTGTTGTCTCCGTGTTGTTCCGGTGTTTGGCCACTGTGAGGGACTGGATGAGGTCAAGCTGATTGAAGCTCAGTCCCAATGCGGTGGACGTCTTGGGGTCTGTGAGAGCCACCTGTTGCAAACTTGATCCATGCCCACCCTGGTTGGTGAAGGCCTCCAGGGAGACGTTGGGGACGGTGCTGGCAAGGGTGGTGAACGCATCCTTGCAGCAGGGGAGGTTGTCGCCCAGCCTCAAGGAGGCTGTGGTGCGCCCCCTACTGAAGAAACCATCCTTGGACGTGGATGCGCTCACCAGTTACCAGCCTGTCTCTAACCTTCCCTTTTTAGGGAAGGTTATTGAGCGGGCGGTGGCGATCCATCTCCAGGCACATCTAGATAGCATCGGTTTCCTGGACTCTTTTCAATCTGGGTTCCGCCCCAGCTATGGCACTGAGACAGCGTTGGTGGTCTTGGTTGACAACCTCTGCCGGGAGATGGATGCAGGATGCTCAATATTTCTCATTCTGCTAGATCTCTCAGCCGCTTTTGATACCATGGACCATGGGCTGCTGTTGAGACGGCTGCGTGACCTTGGGGGTCTGGATGGGACTGTTCTTGAATGGTTCCGTTCATTCCTCTCGGGGAGAAGCCAGCGGGTGGTGCTGGGGGAGGAGACATCTTGCCCCTGCGCTTTATCATGCGGCGTTCTGCAGGGTTCTATTCTTTCTCCATTATTATTTAATGTATATGTGTAGTCCTTGGGGGAGGTCGTGAGGGGATTCGGGGTGCGATGTCACCAATATGCTGATGATACTCAGCTGTACCTCTCTTTTTCAACTGACCCAGACCCTGCGGTCTCGTTGCGTTCCCAGTGTTTGGAAGCCATGGCAGAATGGATGTGGCAGAGCAGACTGAAGCTTAACCCCGATAAGACGGAGGTGATGTTGGTGGGGAGAGCGAGGGAGGTAGTGCCCCCCCTGATTGGGGGGGTTTGCATCATCAGTGAGGCTGGTGCAAAATACTGCGGCCCATCTCCTGACCAGGCCGGGTCGCAGGGAGCTCATTACACCAGTGCTCCGAACATTGCACTAGCTGCCTGTTGACTTCTGGACCCGATTCACAGTACTGGTTTTAACCTTTAAAGCCCTAAATGGTCTGGGCCCTGCTTACCTGAAGGATCGCCTCATCCCCTGGGCGGCCCCTGAGGTCGTCCAGAAGTGCCCTCCTGGAGGTCAGGTGCTTCCAGCAGGTCCAAACAGACAGGTGGGTGTTCTTGGCGGCTGCACCTTTGCTTTGGAATGTCCTCCCAGCAGAGATCCGCCTCCACCCGAACCTCCTTGCCTTCTGGTGAAGTTGTAAGAACTGGCTCTTCTGTCAGGTGTTTGGTGGGGTGTAGGGGGAGGAGGGGTACGGGTTATGGGGTTAGGTGGGGGCTTTGAATCTATCATTGTGAATTTTTATGCTCCGTTCTTATGGTTTTGTATTTGTGTGTTTCTGTTGTATTTTTTTAGTTTTATTGTGAGCCGCCCAAAGTCACCTTTGAGCAAGAGGGGCGGGGTAAAAATGTTTATAATAATAATTTATTAATTATTATTATTATTATTATTTTATTATAGGTAGCTCACATTTCATCATTTTTAATACTGAAAAGCAGCTTGCAGAGTCTCCTGCAAGGAAAGCTCAGCTCTCTGGGCACCTAATGGATTTCCAGTCTAAACATATGGCCCACACAAATCAGGTCATTGACCGCTATGACAGAATACACTGATGGGCACAGAACATGGATTAGGGTCTCTGGTAGACCATGGTGTTTACGTATAATGGGATTTTGTTTGCTGCTATATATTAGCATTGATGGGACAGGTGTTAGCATAGAAGATTTTTGGCTGCACTGGAATAGGGAAAGGGTTTCAGATATTAGGGACAGTTGGGAAGAAAGCAGGAAGAACTGGATTGTGGTGAAGATCCAAAATATGAAGGCTTATTCAGACTGCTATATTTGATGTAAATTTGATGTGTCCTGCAGGCCACTGGGTAGTTCCCAAAGTGGCCCTAATTTCAACTATAATACATGGAAATGAATGATTATTTTCACTGTGGAGGCTTTTAGTTGCCACATGCTCCCTCCCCCCATAGCCACATTTCACACTTTCAGTAGCATTTTATCGGCCGTCTAGCAAGTTAACATTTTAGTGCTAAAGGTGATTCACAAATGGTTTGTCATTTGAATACTGCAGATTTCAATGTACTTATTCAAAAACCTACTGTACAGGCGTGGTAGAAGAATAGCTCAAATTATATTACATTACAATAAAACTGAATGGAAAATAGTATTCATTGTGGGAAGAAAAGATTACATAGATTCTGTGATATACAATAAATTCCCAAACCAACCCCCCACCCCCGAACACAGCTTTATGCTGCTGTTAATGTACCTTAAGTACATGGTCGAAGATTCCTTCGAAGCAGTCTCAGACTGTTCCAGACTGTTCCAGTCGTGACTTGAAATCATGAGACGGTCTGTCTTAAAATGAGATTAAAATTAGCCAGCGTATATAAGGTGAATTTGGGAAGCTGCAAATAGAAAAGGACAAGAGACTGAGGAGTCAAAGCCATAGCTGGCATGTCAGCCAGTCTGCTGGAGACACTAAGGCCTACGATGGAAGCCCACATCTTGATTCCCCATCCTCCCGCTCCCACCGTCCTAGAAGCCTGTACTTCTGACTCTAAGGCAGGAAATTCAGAAGAGGTCATGGCTCTGAAGATCCATGACAGCAACAGGGTCTACTCAGTGGAGCGGTGGTCCAGACTGGGTGATCCTTCCCCTTATTTGTCTTCCCCATAGGGAGCGACCTCCATAAGGAGACCACTGCTCATTTTGGTAGGCCCTGCCACTCTTCCATGGTGCTTCAACAAGTCAAAGTTGGGCCAACCTCCCCTAGCCTCTTATATGTTCTGTCTATGGCTGAAACCCAGTGAAATACGCGGGCAGAGGAACGAAGAGGTCTTTACTGCAGAAAGTTCTCAGTCAGTAGCAGGACCATTTTGGTGACTGAATCCGCCTTGCCCCCTCCCTTCATACCTTCAAGTCCCTCCTCAAAACCCACCTCTTCCGCTCTGCCCTTCCTAACTCCTGCTAATCATCCCCACCCAGGATTATCCCCCACCTGTTAACTGCAAACTCCCAATATACTGTAACCAAGCCAAGAACATGTACCTGAGTTCTCGCATCCTCATGAATGTTGCATCCCTTGTCTCTCCCTCTGTTCCCCCTTCCCTGTCTCCCCTCCCCCTGTCTTTAGATTGTAAGCTCTCGGGCAGGGACCGTGTCTATCTTATTCTCTGTAAAGCGCCAGGTACATCGCTGGCGCTATATAAATGCTTATTATTATTATTATTATTATTATTATCAGGGAGCATCTGAGGAATCATGAAGTCTGAATACAAGCTAGGGTGGCCACTGACGCATCCCCAGAATACAGGACATAAGGGGAGAGAGGAAGCACCAGGCCTGACAGACCCCAGCTGGGACCGCTGTGGAGCCAGACTCTGCAGCAATCCCGACTGAGATGGCACTCCCCTCCCCACCACCACACACACACACACATCTCCAGGATCCCTTCCCAACCCTCGCACTCACCTCCACGCTACTGACACCACTGTTCCTGATCAGATGTCATGAGATCATGATTTCCGGTGAAAGTAGCCAGCACTGGAAGCATCTACTCTTAAAAATACTGGACAAACACATCTGGAACGGACAAGGGCCCAAACCCTTCAGGAAACAAGACTGTCCGGTATAAAACTGGACCGATGGACCAGCCCAAATGCCTGCACACCCATACTCCCAAAAGGACTTTTTGGATTCAAACGGGGAAAGGTGTTCACATGCTGAATAGTTGAGAAGGGCTGACTAGAGGGAGAAGTAGATTTTATGGGATTTTTAGGCTGCATTTTATTTTTGTGATACTACAAAAATACTACATATAAGGCACCCCACCTGCATTAATTGAACGCCCAAAACATTCACAGTAGCCAGCATTACCAGATTCATATATACACATACCTTTTCATGATACTAACGTGCTATTAACATACTGGCAGGAGAATGTCACAAAAACCACTTAAAGTGTCAGCCTTTTATTTTATTTTTTAGCTCTTTTTTTTCTGAAGGCATAAAACTCCATGAATTGAGAGGCTGGACTCTATGGTCGTATTTCCTTGCACATTATTTTCAAAACAAAAATATACTCGCTCATGAGACTAGCTGACTCCTACCAACTGACAGGATTATGAATACCTTTTTATTTTTGCTATCGCAAGGCATGTCAGAACTGAAATGGAAGCTTGAGGTTTCCTTGGATGAAATGTGGGCCTCCGAGGCTTATGGCAGACTGACCTGATAAGAGGCCTTTTCAGCCCTGTTTACAGGCAAAAATAAATGAATGCTGCTTAATGCTAGCCCAGTTTCTACAGGAGTAGAACAAAGCTTTGGTGTGCTGTGTAATGCTCATTTTCTCTAGGCTGCAAATGAAGCAGAACTTGGTTAGTGTCACACCTGTCACACAGTTACTGCCTGGTTCATTTATCTTCCTCTCAGGGAAGGTTAAGTGTGTAGCCCCTGGTAAGAAGATGCATGCTGCTGGACCCTGCACAAGAAAGATAAAGCCTGTCAGGAAGGGGTAGCGTAACATGGGTACTATTTAGGTTTTCATAAATGTGAGCTTACTTTACAACCAGAGGGCATTTTTTTTCACCTCATTTGCCCTTTAATTCTGACAGAAGACGTGTTGTTAGGTATGTGGAGTAGCATTTGACCTGATTTGCCAATATTTATAGGTCAAGGCCTGTGGCTGGTAATATCCAATGTACTTTTGTTGGTCTATCATGTCTCTGCTAATGCCTCGCTAGATTTCCCTCCCTTTCTGCTGTTTGAGACCAATATTATTTTATTTGTTCATTTTTCAGATTTATACACAACCCTTTCCTGGTGCCTGAACACCCACCCACCCCCTCACTGAGAGGCCATGGCACTCCCTCCCACCCTCCTCTCCCATGCATGAACCCCCCTCTCACTGGGAGGCCACGGCATTCCCTCCCACCTTCTCTCCAAACTCACCATTTCCCCTCACACCCCACCCAACCAGCTAAAAGCAAATAAAACAATATAGAACAGAACCACCATTACTCCAGTGATACAGGGACAGGCCCAACCCTTCAGCAACCGCCTGTTGTGGGGTCTGGCAGCTTTTAAAACCTGCTTGAGGAGGGTCCAAGGTTGGGGGGTGGGGCAGCCTCAGGCGGTAAGCCCCTTCCACTCCCCAGCACAGCACCTTGGGGATGTCTTGGGGATGCAGAGACCCCAGATACCAGGGGCTTAGGTGCATCCTAGTGACTTAGGAAGGGTTGTGTCCTGTGTTCACTGAGGTGCATAGTTCACTGAGGTTTCCCAGTGGGGAAAATGCACTGAACAGTGAACACCAGTCCCTACGCCTTTGTTAATTTGAATGTCAGCTTTCAGTACCATAGAGGATTTGGGGTTCAGATAAAAGCGTGGGTGCTCACTGGTGCCTGTCAAAGTTTCTCCCAAGAACTGTCCCTGGTTTTCAAACTCCAGTCCTGCCTGGGTTCTTTTTAGTTGCAAGCAGCTAACTGATTCTGTTTTTAAAAATAGATATAGCCTGCTTCCATAATGTGTTACTACAGGGGGGAGGTGGAAAGCCTGAGGCTGTCTTTGCTTGCTCTCTCCTTGCGTTCCGGACTGTGCTTCTGCAGCTGAATGGGAGAAATGAGCCCAGAGGATACAAGCAGGCTGTTGCATCCAAAAGATTCTTACGAACATCCAGAATTGGAACTGTGGTGATTGGCGGGGGTGGGGGTGTTGCTCTGTCACTGTGGGGGTGGGTAAGAGAAAGCAGAGGAGCCACAGTAGGGTCAAGAGAGCCATTGGGGACAAAGAAGACATAAAGGAAGACCTGAGAAAAGCCAGGGATACAGTTTGAAATGCACACCACCTCGTAGTCCATACTTAGGACAGACACTCAGTCTTCCTTTGTATGCTGAATCCCTTGACCCACTTTCAGGAGAGAGAGACTAGGGTGGCCAAAGTTTAGAGGACGCTTATTTATTATTTATTTATATTATTATTTTATTTTTTATTTATGAGAAATACAAATTTATGAGAAATTTCTCACTTATGAGAAATACAGGTTGCAGGACTGTGTTGGTTCCAGTACAGCCCTGCAACCTGTATTTCTCATAAGTGTCCTCTAAAATGTGCATATCTGGCCACCCTAAGAGAGATCAAAAGGCCAGTATTCAAGCCTCAGGTGCCTCTTTCCTGGTTGTCTCCCAAGAAAAGTACTTGAGAGGACAGTGGGGAGATGATGGAATGACAAGAAACAAAATGGGATGAGACGCAAGAGAGCTTCTATCCATCTTTGTGCCCGACGAATGTGGGAGGGGTATGTGCTTGTCTAAGTGGGGGTCAGGGATGGAGCTTATCAGCCAGGTGTTTAGAGTTTGTCCTTCTTGGGCTGCTAGAAATGTCAGGAGGCATGGAAATACCAGACGTAAAGAGGGACACCTAGCTGGAGGGAAGGGTTTCTGCTGAGGAGATGGAGGCATGAAAGAAGGCAGGCCTATACACACAAATTCAACCAAAAAAATTGATAGAAAGGAGAGAACAGAGACAGAAAGGCTAGAGAGAACAGAAGCTTTTCCTAAGCGGGGAGAAAATGGTGGAGATGCCCCACACCAACTAGTCCCTAATCGAGGGGTGGGTGGGTAAAAATTGGTTTGTGGGTTGGGTAGGTGGTGGTGTGGGGGTTAGTTAGGGGGGGTTGGGAGTGTGCTGTTGGGGTGGTTTTGGGGTGGTGGTGGGATTGTTGGCCTCCCCCTTGTGGGGGAGGGGGAGAGAGGAGTCCCTGGTGTGAGTGGGGACGTCCCTGGGGGGGGGTGTTGCCTGCTGGTGGCAGAGGCAGGCAGGGGGGGATTGGAGGGTGGGGTCCCTCTCGCAGGCCTGTCGGGGCAGCCTATGGAGGGTGGGTGTCTAACAGGGTTCTCTGAGGAGGGGAGGGGTTCCACAGCCATCGGGGTCGTTACAGGCCAAGTGAGAGATGTTCCATCTGTGAGGAGGGAGCGGTGCTTTGTGCCCATTCCTCTCACAGCCCCCCACACGAGTGGGTTGTGGGTCGAGATCCAGGAGACCTTTAGGTCTTGATTTGGCGCTGCTGAATGCGAGGTCAGTTGTCAATAAATCATCTACCATCCAGGAGTTAATCCTGAAGTGGGACGCTGACCTCGTGTGTATTACAGAGACCTGGCTGAACAATGAGTAGGGCCCTATCTTGGCCAACCTTGTTCCAGCTGGGTTCTCTGTGCAGCATCAGCCTCGGCTGGAGGGACGGGGGGTGGGGTGGGCAGTGTAGCTATTGTTGTTAAGAATGCATTGTCTTTTAGGAGGTATCCGGTGCAAGCTTCACCAGGTGTGGAGTGTCTCCATCTTGTGTTGGATTTGGCCGAGGACAGATTAGGGATGCTGCTGGTGTACCGTGCACCCAGCTGCCCGGTGGCATCCCTACATGCTCTTGCTGATCTGGTGTCAGATGTGATCCTCCAGAGCCCTAGATTAGAGGTCCTGGGGGATTTTAATATCCACGCTGATGCCGATCTTGGAGGAGCAAGACATGAGTCCATAGCCTCCATGACCACCATGGGCCTGTCCCAAGTCATCCGCACCCCCACACATGAGGAGGGACACACGCTAGATTTGTTTTTTTGCACTGGCCTTGAGGCAGGGGGGTCAGTTAGTAGGTTTTAGGGGGGTGGAGCCTTTGTCATGGTCTGACCATTACCTCCTTAAGGCATGCATCCTGGTGCATGTCAGCCCCCGACAAGGTGCAGGACCTATTATATTGGTCCACCCCCGGAGACTTATGGACCCGGATTGGTTCTGGAATGCTCTGGGGGAGTTTCCCCTGGACTTCAACACCTGCTCTGTCGATGATCTCATAGCCTTCTGGAACGCCTTGTTGACCGAGACCATTGACAGAGTGGCTCCTAGGTGTCCGCTGCCCTCCCAAGTCTCCCACAGGTCTCCTTGGTTTACTGAGGGCCTGCGATGTTTGAAGCGAGAGAGTAGGCGGTTACAGCGACGGTGGCGCCGGACTCGTGATTAGTACTATCAATTGCAGCATAAGAGCAGTTTAAAGGCCTACATTGTGGTGGCGCAGGCAGCAAAGAAGCAGTTCTTTGCTGCCCTCATAGCGTCTGTAAAGTCACGTCCAGCTGAGCATTTCCGGGTGGTGAAAGGCTTGGTCAGTCCTGCCTGCCTCCACCGGGACCTGGAGCAATCAAGTGACCGCTGTGACCAGTTTGAGTACTTTGTGGATAAGATCGCTCACATCCGCCACAACTTCAGTACCACAGTTATTGCAGAGGATCATCTTGGGGTTATGGAGGCACTGCCCTGTCCTGTTTTGTGGGATCGGTTTCAGATGGTATCACCTGCTGATGTGGAATCCTTGTTGGGTTCTGTTCATGCCACTACTTGTGAACAAGATCCATGCCCATCCTGGTTGGTGAAAACCAGCCAGGAGACGTTATGGCCATTGCTGGCTGGGGTGGTTAGTGCCTCCCTGCGGGAGGGCAGGGTGCCAGATTGCCTGAAAGAGACTGTGGTTAGGCCCCTGCTCAAGAAACCATCTCTTGACGCTGATGCTCCCGCCAGTTATCGGCCAGTCTCTTAACCTTCCCTTTCTAGGGAACGTTATTGAATGAGCTGTGGCACAGCAGCTCCAGGAACATTTGGACTGCACCACTTTCCTTGATCCCTTAGTCTGGTTTTCGGCCTGGTTATGGTACAGGGAGTGCATTGGTGGCCTTGGTCGACGACCTCCATCTGACATTGGACCAGGGTTCTCAGACCCTGTTGGTCCTGCTAGACCTTTTAGTTGCATTCAACACTACCCCACCCTCCCCTCCGACGGCCTGGGCGAACAACCA
>QEPC01002256.1:2847555-2895981 GCA_003113815.1 Sphenodon punctatus | reverse complement strand
CTTCTCCCCGAGAGGAATGAGCGGAACCACCCTAAGACAGTCCCGTCCAGACCCCCCAGGTCTCGCAGCCGTCTCAACAGCAGCCCATGGTCCACGGTGTCAAACGTGGCCGAGAGATCTAGCAGGATCAGAAATGTCGGCCATCCTGCGTCCATCTCCTGGCGGAGATCATCCACCAAGGCCACCAACGCCGTCTCAGTACCATAGCCGGGGCGGAACCCAGACTGAAACAGGTTAAGGAAACCGATGCTATCCAAATGCGCCTGATGCTGCAGTGCCACTGCCCATTCAATAAGCTTCCCTAAAAAGGGAAGATTAGAGGCGGATCGGTAACTGGCGACTGCATCCACATCCAAAGATGGCTTCTTTAGCAGGAGGCGCACCACAGCCTCGAACCTGGGTGACAATCTCCCCTGCTGAAGGGACCTGTTCACTACCCTCGCCAGCACCATCCCCAAAGTCTCCCTGGAGGCTTTCTCCAACCAGGACGGGCACGGATCAAATTCACAACTAGTGGCTCTGACAGATCCCAGGACATTCACCGCATCGGCTGGTGTCACTTTCTGAAACTCATCCCAGAAAGATCAATCAGACGGTGCTTCTATAACCTCGTGCCCCTCACTTACTGCTTCCAATCCGGTGTCAAAGTTACTCTGGATCTGAGCGATCTTGTCTGCGAAGTAGGTGGCAAACTCCTCACAGCGGGCTTGGGACAAGTCCCTGTCCAGGCGGAGGAAGGCCGGACTGACCAGCCCCCGCACCACCCGGAACAGCTCCGCTGGACGCGACTTCGCAGACACTATGAGGGCAGCAAAGAACTCCTTCTTTGCTGTCCTCACAACCTCAACATAGGACCGCAAATGGGTCCTATGGAGAAGTCGGTCAGATTCGGAGCGAGTCCGACGCCAGCGTTGCTCTAGTCTCCTGCCTACCTGTTTCATACACCGCATCCCCTCAGTAAACCAAGGGGCCCAGTGGTGACAAGACAGAGGGAGAAGACGTCTTGGAGCCACCCTGTCAATTACCTCCCCCAGCAAGATGTTCCAATGCTGGACAAGCTCATCGACCGAGTGACCATCAGGGTCCAGGTTTATCTCCCTCAGAGCCTCCTGGAACTGTTGTGGTTCCATCAGCCTCCAAGGGCGGACCAACCTAACTGGTCCAGTCCCCTTCTGAAGGAGGTGTGCTGAGAGACTGGCCTGTAGGAGATAATGATCCGTCCATGACAAGGGCATGATCCTCACATCCTCCACTAACGGATCACCCGCCTCAAGGCCAGAACAGAAGATCAGGTCAAGGGTGTGCCCCCCACACATGGGTCGGGCAGCTGACCACTTGGGACAAGTCCATGGTTGCCATGGCGGCCATGAACTCACGCTCCGCTTCTACAAGGCCAGCATCGGCATGGGTGTTGAAGTCCCCCAGGACCAAGGTCCTGGAGGAGCTCAGCGCCACGTCCGAGACTAGCTCTGCGAGAGTGGCAAGGGATGCTGCCGGACAGGAAGGGGCCCAGTATACCAGTAGCACCCCAAAGTTGCCCCCAACCAAATCAAACACCACGTGGAGGGCCTCAATACCTGGAATCTCCCGAACTCGATATCTCCTAATTGGCCATATCTCCCTAAAAATAATAGCTAATTTTCCCAGTGTCTTTCAGCTGTGGGGGCTTGGATGAGGTTGAGCCATCTACAATTGAATCCTGACAAGACGGAGGTAATGTTGGTGAACGAGGGCTTGGGGGGCCTGGAGGTGGCTGAATCGCCTCTTGTTGGGGGGGTTCATCCTCCCATGGTCTCTTAAGTGTGGAGTCTGGGTGTGCTCCTTGATTCATGGCTCAGCTTGGAGTCTCAGATTGTGGCTGTGGTGGGAAGTGCATTTCAGCAGTTACATCTTGTCCAGCGGCTTAGACCCTGAAAGTCACTCTGTCGAGGAACTTGTCCAAGATTGGAACATCTTGCTCGGGGAGGCCATTGACAGGGTGGCTCCGAGACGTCCCCTGCCTCCCGTCTTGACACCACAGGGCCCCTTGGTTTACTGAGGGGCTGCGGTGTATGAAACAGGTAGGCAGGCGACTAGAGCGACGCTGGCGTCGGACTCACTCTGAACCCAACCGACTTCTCCATAGGGCCCATTTGCGGTCCTATGTTGGGGCTGTGAGGATAGCAAAGAGAGTTCTTTGCTGCCCTCATAGCATCTGCAAAGTCGCGCCCAGCGGAGCTGTTCCGTGTGGTGCGGGGGCTAGTCAGTCCGGCCTCCCTCTGCCTGGACGGGGACTTGTCCCAGGCCTGCTGTGAGGAGTTTGTCATCTACTTTGCAGACAAGATCGCTCAGATCCAGAGTAACTTTGACACCGGATTAGGGGCAATGGGGGAAGAACGCGAGGTTATGGAGGCACCATCTGGTCCATCTTTCTGGGATGAGTTTCAGGATTGTTTGTTTGTTTGTTTATTTACTGTACTGGACAAGCCTTGACAGTTTTAGTAGAATTTAGATACTACAGTATTACATAACATATAAACAAACAGACCATAATTGTCATATAAACAAAAAATTTCGACATAAGCAGTCCCAAGAAAGAAAAATATAATAATACAGAATACAATATACAATACCATAATGCAGCTATCATTCTCTGTAAGATTTTTCCTGACAATAGCCGCTTGATAAGGAAACAGTGCCACCTCTTCAGAATTAGAAAGAAACTTATCAGGAGAAAAAAGATCAGTAACCCCTTTTCTGATAAAACAGAGGGTGGATCTAACTTACACCACCGTTTAGCTCTGAGGTGTTTATAGAGGGAGCAGTGTAATAGATAGTGTGCCAAATCCTCAGTCTTACCACCCCCACAGGGGCATAATCTTTGATCAAGGGGATGGCCTAAATATCTACCTTTGGATACTGCCGAATCAAAGGTTTGTAGCTGGAGAGCAGTAAAAGCTCTCCTCAAGCCAGGATTCAAGATGTCCCTCAGATACCTACAACCATCTCTACCTGGCAAAAATAAACAATCAGGAGAAGCCCGTACTGAACCAGCTTTAGCCCTTAAGACCTGTAAATCCACATCATATAATCTCTCCTTCAAATATATTTTTTCCATTTTCCAGAGAAAATTGCAAAAGAAAAGGGAAGGAAAACCCATAATTACCAAACTGGTTACAGACAAACCGCATCCAGCTATATGAACCAGATTGTCTTTCAGACTCAAAACATCTTTTAGCAATGGAATTTGAAGAATCCAATGCTAATTTCAGTGCAAAACATAATATTGTTTTTATTAATAAAACCCCAAGAGAGATGGATAACAATTGCTGAAGATGCCCCAGGTGGAACACCTAAGATCTTACACTGGTCTCAGGGGGGCTCGATCCAGAGAAGAGTTACCCTGGGGCCACACAACCTTCTGACACTTCCCTATTGCAGATAAGGACATTCTGATGGGAGAGGGACATTACCTGGGGACAGAGAAGGTGGGGCCCTTCGTAGGTTTGGAGAAGTGCACCAATCTGTAGATGCATATCTGAAACCCCCAATGTCCTTGCTAATTAAGTTCTGCTAAAAAATTTTTAGAGATTTGGCATGACACCCACTGTGCAGCAGCTGGCAGCCCAGTCAAACGACTGCCTTGCTGGAGAATTGTTCCTGGGGAAGAAAAGGATCGTTAGGAGCTGCTAGCAGCAGCCTCCGTACATAAATGTTTCTCTAGCAGGATGCTGCACTCCAGTTAATTGCACACTCCTGGCTGAAAGGAGCACATCTCCAGTACAATATGTTCCGAGAACGTGATTAAATAAAGAGTGTGCATGAGCCCTCTTGGAAGCCTAGTCAGTAGAGGACTTCCCACCTACAGTGCATGTGATCTACCAGATATTTCATCTGCCAAAAAAACCCGAAGGCCCAATTTAACCCTTGTGGACACTGTGACACTTCTATATTGGACCCACACAGCAAAGAAGGGATTCATTTTCTGTTACTAGTTTTTCATACTTACCATATTGCCAGTTCGTAATCTGAAAAGTAACGTATGTGTGACACGGAGAACATTAATAACCTAAAACAGAAACATTCTTTAAGTTTTTCAGAACATCACTTGTGAGAGAGCATGGCTGTTTGGGACCAGAGGACCCCACCCTTTGGCCCCCTCAGCCTCTCAGCACTTTGAAGCTCAGGATAAACTGCAGGTCTGGGAATCAGAAGTAGTATCTTCTGAAGATGAAATTCACGCAATGCAGGAGGAGCTGGGGCTGCTGTGTGTAGATAGGGAGGATTCCCATCCATACTCAGCAGTCAACTTTCAACCCCAGCTGGGAAGAGACCGCAATTCTCACTTGATTGTCTACAATTCCAAGTACCTGAAAATCTCAACATTTTGGGTGTCTCCAATGGCAAGGTCTCAATTGTAATTGTCAGTGCAGTTGTGGGTGATAGACTTAGACTTCTTCCTTTTGCAATTGTAATCCTTTAAAAGGCACATTCCTTTTCCTTTCTAAAGGCCAGCCCCTTAGGTCCTTGCTGAATCCTAATGGAGAGAAGTGACTTGTTGAGATTTAACTGACTAAAGTCTACAGGATATTGGCCCAGAACTAATCATTCCCTGATACACTGCAGGCAATTAGCAGTTGTTTAACCTACGATAAAAGTTTATTTCTATCATACCTAGTAAGAAAAGAAACATGAAAGTATTGAGTTTGGCAAATGTGGGGGAAGCTCATAACACACACCATTGTTCGGAATGCTGCTAGGAGTCTGCGTGGTCTGGCCCGGTCTCTGAAATGGCAAGGTCGTCATTTTAGATACTGTAAAGTAAAACTGTCTCTTCAGGAAGAATTAGTTGATAGCAAGTAACTCCCTCAGACAAATGCTGCAATATTTTCTCCATCTTCTGTAAGTGGCAGTACTTAGAATTGTATAAAAACACACCAGAAACCATTGATATAACCACCCTGTCCTCAGAAGAATATTTTCAAATGCGGTGTGTGTTAAATGTTATTATTTCGCATGAGAAATTCAAGGTAGTTGAACACTGGAGCTTTATTTAAAACAAAATAGGAAGAAATTAAAGAATTTCTTTCTGAAGAGGCAGTCACCTGCTTTATTTGTTTATTTGACTTTCTTGAATCCCGACAAGATGGAGGTGATGCTGGTGGGAGGTGATGAACGAGTGGTGGCACCCGTCATTGACGGGGTCTGCCTCCCATTGGTCCAACAGGTCCAGAGCCTGGGGGTGCTCCATGACTCACAGGCCTGGTTATCCAGGTGGCGGCTGTGGCGAGGGGAGCATTTAGCCAATTACATCTGGTGCAACGGCTTCGGTCGTACGTCTCGGACTTCGACCTAGCCACCATCATCCATGCTTTCGTCACCTCATGATCGGACTACTGCAACACGCTTTACGTGGGGCTATCCTCGTTGACGATACGGAGACTGCAACGGCCTGCCTTCTCACAGGGATGGGGTGCCGTGAGCACATTACACCAGTGCTCCTGTCTCTGCACTGGCTGCCTATAGTCTTCCGGGCCCTATTCAAGGTGTTGGTTTTGACCTATAAAGCCCTATATTTATTTTATTTTATTTCTGTGCATTTATTGGCCGCCCCCTCATGCCCACCATCCAGGGCCGGCTCACAACAGATAAAACAACTCATAAAAACATCACAAGATAAAAATAATTTTAAAAAGTAATCCCCCCAACTTTTACTATAAACCCCCACAACCTATCCTACCCTTTCACCTATACAGCCTGGGCCCTGCCTATCTGCGGGATTGCCTCACCCCCTTGGTCCTGGATCAGCTCCTGGGGTCAGCTGGGAGCACCCTCCTCAGGGTTACCCAGGTATCTTGGGTGACAACGATGAGGAGGGCATTCTTGGCGACTGCACAAAGCCTGTGGAACTTCCTCCCGATGGAGGTCTACCTGGCCCTGAACCTTCCCTCTTTTCACAGACAGTGTAAGACCTAGCTGTTCCGCCAGGGTTTTGGTGAGGGAGATAGGTGATGGGTGGGAGGAAAGGTTTATTTTTATCTCTGCCGTAGGGGTATTTTTATCTTGTTTTTAATTTGACATTTTTGTATTATTTTAAGTTATTGCTTACCTTTATGTTTTTAATATGTTGTAAGCCACTCCGAGCTGCAGCATATAAATTTAAATAAATAAATAATATTAATTTCTAGCCCACCCTTCCCTGAAAGCTCAGAACAGGTAGCAACATATATGAAAAATATGACTATAAAATACATAAAACCCATAGAAATAACCAAGAGAAAAATATAAAATTCCCTTAAAAGCAACTCCCCAGACCTTATCCCCACCTGCTAAATAATGCCTGGCCAGATAAAAAGGTCTTACACACACAGCAAACCTTTGGCACACATGTTTCAAACAACTAACTCTAATGGGAAAATACTATGATATTTAAAACTAGAGTCAAATCCAAATTGGATTTGTCCCAGCAGACTGCTTTTAGAGTCAGAGCCATAGACAGCTTTCTGTATCTATAGTCCAAAGCAGCATAGAAGGACTATGCTAAATGGGAGTGTTTGAGTCATTTACTGCGGCATACTGAGGCATTGTGTCTTAGATGAGATGATAGCATTGCTTCAGTTAGCAGTGCGCACAAGCAACACTGCTATCCTACAAGATGGCTGAACAGGACAGAACAAACCTTGTGTTGCTCACTGAAAGTAATGGATCACTGAACTGCTGCATTAAGCTGCCTCTCTAATGCCCATACATTATAAAAATTCAAGCATGTCACAGATTGCTTGCCTTCGATGCAACTAGCATCTGAATGATTTACAGGGTAAATTACTATTGACATAGAGTAGGTCAGTCAGACTGAACAACAATTGCCATATTCAGCTCATTGCAAATATCAGCTCTGCCTTTTCATGTCTTCAATCTTCCCGAGGCTAAAGTTCTTTGCAAGGACAAGCTCTGTGTTTTGATTCAGTGGGAAGGCTCTGTTATTCAAAAGTTCGTATGCCAGAGAAGTAGTTTTTAATAGACTTTTGTGTTGTTTTGTGGCAGGTTGTGGAAAATATCATTAAAAGGCAGCCATTCGTTGAAATGTATTTCAAAAGGAAAATAGAATAGTGGCTGTGCCATTAAAATTGAAATCTCTTCTATTGATGTGCAAATGCATTGGTGAAAGCAGGAGGTATGCCCTGAGATGCTCAGTTCATTACTGTTTTATTTAATTAATCTATTTATTTATTTATATAAAATTTGTATTCCGTCCCTCCTGCCCACAAGGCAGCCCGGGACAGCGAACAACAACTATAAAAACAATAAAACATTTAAAACAATTAAAAAATCCATATTATGCAGGGGGAAAAAAGCAAAACAAAAAAAAACACTCCGACCCCCCCCCAACCCCCCCTACCCCTCGCCAAAAGCCTGGTGGAACAGCCAGGTCTTACTTAATCGTCAAAATGACAGGAGAGTGGGGGCCAACAGCCTCCTCTGGGAGCGAATTCCACAGCACAGGGGCAGCCACCGAAAAAGATCTACCATCGGTGACCACCCACCTCGCCCGGGGAACCTCCAAAAAGACTCCCACGGACGATCTCAGGGGTCGAACGGGCACATGGGGAGTGAGGCGGTCCCGCAGATAAGCAGGGCCCAGGCCATGAAGGGCTTTAAAGGTTAAAACTAGCACCTTGAACTTAGCCCGGTGCTTTATAGGCAGCCAGTGCAGAGCCCGGAGCACTGGTGTCATGTGCTCCCTGTGGCCCGCCCCTGTAAGGAGACGGGCTGCGGCATTCTGCACCAGCTGCAGCCTCTGGACCAGCTTTTTGGGGAGCCCCACGTAGAGCGCGTTGCAGTAATCCAGTCTCAAGGTGATGAAGGTATGAATGACAGTGGCGAGGTCGGAGTCTGAGAGATACAACCGAAGCCGCCGTACAAGATGTAACTGCCAAAACGCACTCCCCGCCACAGCTACAACCTGAGATTCCAGGCTGAGCCGCGAATCGAGGAGCAGACCCAGACTCTGCACTTGAGAAACCATGGGAGGGCGAACCCCCCCCCCCCAACAAGAGGAGATTCAACCACCCCCAGGCCCCCCCCAAGCCCTCACCCACCAACATCACCTCTGTCTTGTCAGGATTTGGTTGCAGATGGCTCGACCTCATCCAAGCCCCTACAGCTGACAGGCATGTTAAGGATATATGAACTATATCTGAGAGACCGCCTTTCCTTCCGTTCTCCACTGCGGTCAGCTGGGAGTGCTCTCTTGTGGCTAACACCAGTCAATCTTGTCTGTACGACAAGGGCCCGCAGGGCGGCAGTCTTGATTCTGCCCCGGTATTATGGAACTCCCTTCCCCCAGAGGGCCACCAGAGCCTGAGCATATTCCAGAGGTGGTGTAAAATTTTTCTCTTTTCCTTCCTTTTGGCAGGAAGCCGGCAGGGCTAGGGGTAGGGTGAGTTTTCTTTTAATGAAGTTTTTAAAGGGAATTATATTATAGTTCTATTTTGTGTATTTGATGTAAGTTGCCCTGAGCCTTATGGGAAGGGCGAGATAGAAGTCCAGATAAATAAATAAATAATAAAGTGACAACTTACATGGGGTCATTATTTGGTTCTGTACTATTACAGGTTTTTTTAAAGGAGGGGGGTGTCTCCTGAGTTGCATAGAGAAAATAATGTTGCCCTTCTCGGCAAACAGTAGAATTGAGAACCTTGAATGATGAACTTTTTTAGGATAAGAAATAGGTGACATTGAAGCAGAGAATTTTCATTGTGCAATTTGGTTATTTAGTAGGGGTGGGACTATCGGTATCGGATTAATCCGATAATACCGATAGTTGTCTATCAGATTAATTTGATAATACCAATAATTATCGGTATATTGGATTTTTAGCATTGCTGGTTTCTCTCAGATTTTTAACATCGATGCCATTTAACAATGGCCACAATATTAAAGATTTGAGGAAATCGGCAATGTTAAAAAACCGATATACCAATACCAGTAAATCCAATAAAACCGGTAACCGATCATTCCCCTGGAGTCCCACCCTTATTATTTACGCATTGCACACAAGACTGTGGGTGTAATCAAATGTAACAGCCACTCTCCAAGTGGCCACTGACCACGCTGTTATGGGTGGAAGGGGTGGTTGTAAGCTGTGGTGTGGAGTGGACCTAGTCCACTCTATATTGCAGTTTCTGCTGCTGCTGTCACCGCTTGGGGATGGGGCTGTAGGGAACCAGAGGGGACTTATCTCCCAAGCTGGGTCCCCGCAGCCCTGTTTCCAAGTGGCAGCAGCAAATGAACTCAGTGGAGAGTGGATCTCTAAGGAAAAGCAGAACTTTCCTGGAGCTGCCTCACCACCACTGTCTGCTTCCTGCCAGGTGCTATCTCCATTCCCATTGGAAGAAACACCAACAGTGACCAGTGCCTCTCCCAGTAGGGAGCACAGAAGCAGACGTGTAGAACAGACCCAGAGCACAATTTCTCCCAAGCTCCAGGTCCATTCTGAGCCATGACTTCTGCTCCTGATGCAGGAGTAGTGGTGAAGGGGAATGGGCCCAATCCCTCTCCTGAGTTCAGGAGAAGGCTCTGGATCCATTCTCCCTTGCCCCGCTACTCCAGCGGCAGCATCCAAAGCTACGGCATGGAAAGGACCCAGTCCACTCCCTGTCACAGCTTCCAACCTCCCCCCCACTCCCCGCCCCACACACACATGTAACTGTTGAAGGGTCTCCTACCAGACCTTACTACAACTACATGCAAGCCCTCTGCGCCCACAGCAAGCCCCAGATTGCCTGGGCTTCCACACTGAGTGGGGACCATAAATTCATCTCCAAAATCCAGTCACCCAACAAGCATGACAGTACCCACTCTAGGGATTGTGGATGATCACAAACTGAACATGAGTCAGCAATCTGATGCCACTGCAAAAAAGGCTAATGCAGTTTTCGGCTGTGTTTACAGAAGCATTGTTTCCAAGTCAAGGAAAAGAAATTTCTTCGGTACTGATCAGAACGCACCTGGAGTCCAGTTTGGGGCACCTCATTTTAAGAAAGTCATTGACAAATTAGAGCAGGTTCAGAGGAGTGCGACAAAGATGATTAAAGGGTTTAGAAAGCCAGTCTTATGAGGAAAGGTTGAAGGAAGTGGGTATGTTTAGCCTAGCAAAGAAAAGACTAAGAGGAGACATGAAAGCAGTTTCAAATATCTCAAGGGCTGCTGCCAAGAAGATGGCAAGGAACTGTTCTTTTATTGATAGAGAGGGCAGGACTAGAAGTAATGGGCGTTACATGAAGATAGATTTCAGTTAAATATCAGGAAAAACTTCCTATCAGTAAGAGCTGTTTGACAATGGAATAAGTTGACTAGGGAGGGCATAGGCTCTCCATCACTGGAAGTTTTCAGAGAGAGGCTGGACAGCCACCTGTTGCAGATGTTGTAGCTGCACTCATCCTGCATCCAAGCAAGGGGTTGAACTAGATGTCTCTTGAGGTACCTTCCATCTCTGACATTCTGTGATTTCCCTCTTTTCAGGTGTAAGACCTGGCTGTTCCGCCGGGCCTTTGCTGAGGGAGATGGGTGACGGGTGGGTTGGGGTTTTTTGCTTGGGTTATTTTTAATGTTTTTATATTTTCATTATCTTTATTTGTTTTTATATTGTTGTTGTTCGCCGCCCTGAGATGCATAGGCAGGAGGGAGCAGCATATAAATCTGATGAAATAAATTAAATAATAAAATAAATAAGTGAGTGGGTACTGTCACTTTTGTGCCCACCCGATGTATCAGGGTCAAAGAAATGGCTCTTGCCTTTATCTCTCCCTAGACCCACAGAGACCCATTGCAAATATTTATTACTTGACACACAACAGTGTTGTTCCAGTCCAGAGCTTCTCTTAGTACCAAACACGTAGGCATTTCCCATAAATATATTCTGGTTGTGATTGCATCCGTGGGGAGTGATGCCAGTAGCTGCTCCATCTGTTATGATAACTCATAAACACCAAACACAGATTTGCCTCCAGGAAAAGCTGAAGCAGCTGCCCCAGGTCTGGACTAACATATGGCCATTTGCATATAGACTAGTCTCGATAGTGACTAGGCAAGGGACGGGTAATGGGGTATGGGTGCTACTGTCTTCTGGGGATCAGAGCTGGGTACTTAAACAATGACTTCTTTAAGCCTATTCGAATAAAAGAGTCCATACAGCTTTTGGGACAAACACTGGTCAGACAACCAGATAATACTTTTGCCCCTTAGAATTTTTACTGGAAAGTGCTGACCCTGGAGAGAAAGTGCACAAGTAAAAACAGCATTTGAAAAAAATATCAGGAGTATTTCCATTTTAAAAATAAAAATGTCCACCTCACAGTTGCACCTATAAGCCCAGAAACCCTCTAACATTTGGAGGAGAATATTTATTTTCTTCAGAATGGCACCTTTGCATATGCATGTTTGCAATAAATGCTTTGGCTTGGCTAAATGAAAAAGCTTTAATCCCTTATTCCTGCTAGGTTTTACTTTTTAGAACATCTTCCATTTTTTAACTGAAATGGACTCTGATCACTAATGGGCTGACACCGTGTGAGGTTTGACTTACTGCCATTTGCTAGGTTACCATGGTGACCATTGTAGTGGTAGTGAAAACCATTCATCTTTTTTGTATTAACTACAAATTCTAAGCAAACTCGGCATGACTCCAAAAGTGCATTTCCACCAACATTAATTTATGATGTCCTATTTTCTGAGTGATGGTATCTTTAAGTAGAACATAAATATTAATGAAAGTCTGACCTCGGTGGCTTGCTTTAGTTTTAGCACCTGATGATACACTACATAAAGTAACCATTGGGGACCTTAGTGTCAGAAATGTGTAGCTGAGTAACCAACATAACAGCAAAACAACCATAGTGAGCTGGTAAGAATAATATTGTATTAACAGAGTAACACACTGTTCTCTGGCACCCAACCACATTCCACACCTATTTCCTGAGCAGGGACACAGTGACACCAGATGCTTCCAACTCCTTCTCCTTTCAAGGTTGCTACAGTAACTCAGAACATTACATTCAAGTGTTCCTGGTTCCTCATAACTAGCTTGTCCTTGGTCAGATTCACACACCAAGTCCAGACCCTGGTATCAGAGTTTCTTTCAAGGCTGGCTACTAAACTAGTCTTCCCCCAGTGAGATTCAAGTGTCTCCTGCTCCAAGCCTACATCACCCCTAGCATGCACAGCATAGGCTTTCCCTAAGCTTCAGTGCTACCATCAGACTCTGCTTTGAAGCTGGTCTATTTCCCATCCTTCCTCACAAGTTTTTCCAACCCATTTATCATGCACCTGGAATCAATTGTAGCCCAGAATGATTGATTACCACAATTAGCCTGCAGTGGAGCTCACACCCAGGCTAAATGTTATATATCACTGCACTAAGCAATAGCACAGGTGCTGTCTCCAGGAGGTAGTTTACGCTGCCTGTGGAAGCACTCGTGCCAAGCTCAGCTTGACATAGGGTTGCCACCTATGCAATATTTAAAGGAACACTTGTGAAAGAGACCTGTATCATGTTTCTATATGCTGTTCACTGCCCCAAACTGCCATTGGGAAGGAGGGGGCAGTATACAAACAATGAAATAAACAAATAAATAAATGTTGCAGGTCCTGCATTGGCACCTAGATGCCACTGCAGGGCCTGCAACATGTATTTTGCATAAGTGTTCCTTAAAGATTTGCATAGGTGGCAACCCTAGCTTGACACCGCATTAGCTGCTCATTTGTTTCAACCCTTTCTTTGCCAGTCCAGGTAATGACAGTCCACACCTGAGAGCTATGTAACCCAAGGGGTGGGGGGTAAAACTATGGTGCATGGGATCCACTTGATCCAGGTGTCAATCTCAAACAATCTACTAGGACTCTTCCCACTGGCTCCTGTTTCTAGGGCACCTCAGCAACTGATCTGAGGAGTAGAGAGAAGCACTCCCCTTTAGAGAGAGCCTTCACTGCCACACTGTAGGAGCTCTCCTTGCCCATCTCCTCCCCAGAAACACTCTTTGGGGTGCCGGTCTCACTCTCCTCCCCAGTGGTGATCTCTGAGGCCGCATTTACACCTGACGGTGGTACGGCAGTAGCACAGCGGTGCTGCTCCCGCAAGCCCAAGACAGTGGGGAAAAAGAGGCAGAAGCTGGAAGTACCACCCGTGCAAACGGGGTTCTGCTGCCACTTTACTCGCGAATGACAGGGCTGGATTTTGAGCACCATCGCTGCGTCGGCATCAGATGTGAATGCGGCCTGAGATTATACCCCTCCCCCCCCCACACTCCCCAAACTGTGATCTGCTGAAGACTAGCTTGTGATCCATCAATAGATCATGATCTACCTCTTGACCACCCCTGATGTAACTAAAAGCTCTGGGCCATGTATCATTGTTAATGTTGACTATAAAGTGCTATACTGCAAACACAACAGTCTAGATCTTTGAACCATTGAAGATGCTGCATGCTACTGTAGTGGAGCAAAAAGACAGCACCTCAGCTACATCCCTAGGCAGCACCAGACTCCTCGTTCCCCACCTCTTATCTCATATGCCTCTCCAGCACTTCCTGTTCTAAGCACCACAGAGCACACAGGCCTTCCTTCCATATATTATTATTATTATTATTATTAACAAACATTTATATAGCGCCAGCAGTGTACCTGGCACTTTACAAAGTAATAAAATAGACACGGTCCCTGCCCCTAGGGCTTACAATCTGAGAGACAGGAGCTGGGGGAGAGACTTAGGAAGGGGAACAGAGGGAGAGACAAGGGGTCTAACATTCATGAAGATGCGAGGTCTCAAGTGCACGTACTTGGCTTGGTTACGATGAGAATGACAGCAGGCAGGTCCATGTTGCAAGGATAAGGGTAAACCGATCGTAGGTATAGGAATAGTGGCTCAGCAGGATAAAGAGTCAGACAGAGCAGAGCGAAAGAGGTGAGTTTTAAGGAGAGATTTGAAGGTATGAAGGGAGGGGGCAAGGCGGATGTGGACAGGGAGGGAGTTCCAGGCATGGGGGGCAGCAAGTGAGAAGGGACGAAGGCGCTTAGGGGAGCAGGGAAGGCGTGGAAGGGTGAGAGAAGGGACAGAGGAGGAGCGAAGTGCACGGGCTGGAGTATGGAGGGCGATAAGTGCAGAGAGGTAGGGGGGAGCAAGGTTGTGAAGAGCTTTATAGGTGAAGACTAGGAGCTTGTGCAGGATTCGTTCAGGAAGGGGAAGCCAGTGAAGCGAAGAGAGGAGGGGCTGCACATGGTCGAAGCGACTGGCGAGGTAGATGACCCTGGCAGCAGAGTTTTGGACAGAGATGAGGGGAGAAAGGTGAGACCGGGGAAGGCCAGTGAGAAGGAGGTTACAGTAATCGAGGCGAGAGATGACCAGAGCATGAACAAGAGTTTTGGCAGACGAGACAGAGAGAAAAGGGCGAATCTTAGCAATGTTATGGAGGGAGAAGCGACAGGATTTAGCAACAGAGTCAATGTAGGGTTTAAAAGAAAGGGGTGAGTCAAAGATGATATCCACCCTGGTATGCTTAGACCCACCTCCCTACCTGCCCAGCCCTCGTAGCTACAGATTTTCATTCAGCTGATGTCAGACTGAAGGCTAAGGATGTATGCAAATCCTCTGGAATATGCAGAGTAGTTCCTTACATATTAGCATAAAACATTGCCCTTGGAAATGCATCAAATTTTGACAGTTATGCATGGAGGAATCCTTAGACGATGTTGAGATAAATTGCTAGATGCTTCCATGCTTCCTCATCAGGGGAAGTGTAGAGGAGAGGCAATGTAGCCAATGCCTCCCTATGCCCTTGTGTTCTCCAGCACCTCAGCTGCTATGCTATGCTATGCTATGCTACGCTATGCAGCGGAGTGCCTTCCCTTGTGGCAGGGCCAGACAACTGTGAACTGCAGAACCAGTTTTGAGGCATATTGTCCACAGGTTTTTGAAGGATTTTGCAAAGGCAGATGTAGATATTCTGGTTTTGCACTAGTCACATCATGGTAGGAGGATCGAACACGTTCTGATCACTTGGGATGGAGCGGATTATAAATTCAATAAATATAAATCAGGACCATGACCTCACCTGCACCCAGCATGATCCAACTTGGGCTCCTGATCCATAGCTTGAGAATGTCTGGCCTACAAGGGCTGGGCACCAAATCCCATTACCAATGAATAGCTCTTTGGCACCAGACAGCACAGTCCCCTGGAGGACAGCACACGCATGCTAGCACTTAGTTTGGGTGCAAGTCCCCTTCACTTAATAGGAACAAATTGCACATACACATTATTCCTCAGAGGATCACACTGTAAGTAACTTCAGCGTTTTGAAGTTTTTGTTTAGTATGTCAAAGAATATCTGAAACAGTCTTGGGACCATAAAATCTAATGGTAAGATTTTGGGAACACAAACTCCATGACAACAAAGGAATTCAGTGAAACAGGCTGGTTGAGTTTCAGCAGAAAAGAACGAGAATATCTTCGAAGTTTTGCTGTTAAATGTTGACACTAATTCCGAATAATTATTTATTATTTGATATAATTTCAGCAACGTACCTGGTGCTGCTGAACAGCTGTAAATACAGACAGGTCCTTGCCCTGAGGGGCTTACAATTTTGAATGGACAAGAGAGGGGAGATGAAAGGAAGGGGAACCTAGGGAGAGACAAGGATATAATCAAGTAGTTGAGAAGTTGTGGGTGCATGTGCTTAGCTTAATTACAAGGGGGGAAGGGGAAGGACCCTGGAGAGTAAGATGTCTCACTGTGCCCTTGATTTATTTTATTTACTTTTTAAATGCTCTGGTTTATTATTTTATTTTATTTATTTATTTTCAGTACTTATAGCCTAGGGATGTGCAAACATGGTTCGGAAGTTTGGAGTTCGGCCCGAGCTTGGTCTGTTCGGACAACCGAACCGAACTTGATTCCGAACTCTGAAACGACCGAACAGTTCGGTCGGTTCGGATGGAGTTCGGATGAGTTCAGGTGACAAAAACGTGTCACTGGAAGGCAAAACGTGACAGGGAGGACGAGTCAGCTGAGGAGCAGACTTCCAGGCACCAGGGGTGGAGAGGCTTGGAGTAGCAGTCAGCCTGCCCAATCACCATCCCTTTTTGCCTCAGACCACTGGCTTTGCAGTCTGCGATTGGCCACAGGCTAGGCTGCATGGAGCCAATGGGGCTTGCAGTGAGGCAGGCACAGCAAGTAACAAAACTCATTGGCCTCCCCCCTTCCCAACACCTTCTGAGCTAGTCACTGTTCCTGACAGCAGGCATTTCAGAAGGCTCCCTCTCCCGGCAGTTCCCAGATCCCCAATCCATTGCCATCCTCCTCCTATTTCACCCATCCAACCCATTTACCTCCATGTTATCATTTATTGAGATTATATTAGATAGATTAGGTGTTGTTTTTTGTTTTTACCCCTCCCTGTGTTCAATTTTCCTTCCTCCCTCCATTGAATCCTTTTCCTCTCCCTCTTATTCCATCCCTGATTATTCCCTTCCCCGTTTTAAGTTTGGGATTTATTTAGAGTAGGATTATTATTAGATTGATTTTCATTTCAGTTTTGTACCCCTCCCTGTGTTCTTTGTGTTTCCTCATGTGTAATATTGTATAGATAGATAGATAGATAGATAGATAGATAGATAGATATACATAGTAGTTAGAAATAGATAGAGATACAGTGTGTTTGAAGGACAAGGCCTTTGTATGTAGTTATTAGGATATTCCATTTAGTTCCATAGGTTTTAGAATAGTTAATAGCAGTTAGATTTAGTGTAGAGATAGATATAATATTAGATAAAAAATCTGAGTAAAAAAATAACTGATTATAATATCTTTGTGTGTGTTTGAGTTGGAAGACATGGAGAAGGGAAGTAGGAGAGGTTAGTCTGCTGCCCGTAAGACAGACAATGAGGCACGTGGGAGAGGTGGTAGGGGCTGTGCCTGTAAAGCAGCAGCAGCCCGAGCACATCACCACGCCCCAAACTCCGCAGGCCTGCTTTCGGGCAATGGGCTTCAGCAACTCAGCATCGCCTCCTGGCAGTGCCCTCCACTGCCACACAAGGCACTGGAAGGCCTGCAGTACATGAGGCTGCGGCTGTCCCTGCTGCGGCTGTAGGAGCAGATGCTGCTGTATCCGATGTTCCTCCAGGGCCACCAATGTCCCCCATTGTGGAGGCGATCCCCAACAGTCCAGAGCTGGTGGATCGCACCCCAGCTGCTAGAGGCAGGGCCCGATCCCCGGGCAATGGCAGTAGAGAGAGGAGTAGCAGCAGTAGTAGCTATAGAGGGGGCACAGGGGGAGTGCCAGCAGCATGGCGGGCACAGGCAGTCTAGCCTCAGGGTCCCAGTACTCCCCTTCACGGGACAGCACCGTGATCGCAGACAGTGAGTCAGAGGCAGACACTAGTGCCGCAGAGGAGATGTCTGGAGCTGAGGCGATGGCTGACCCTCCTCCCAGAGCTGTGTCGCCAGTGCCACCAAGTTCTGCCCCTCCCAGCAGCCCTGCCAGCAGTGCGTCACCCAGGGTGAGTCAGAAGGCAGGAGGGGGGGGGGAAATCCTCTGTATGGGAACATTTTGAGCTGATGCGAGCAGATGATCCCAGAGAGGTGCAGTCAGTGCACTTTGTGCGATAAGCTGGTGAAGCGTGGGTAGGTGCTCGCCAACCTTGGGACAACTGCAATGGCGAGGCACCTGAAGTCATGCCACAGTGCTCTGCTGCTAAGCAGGAAGGCAGGGTAAGTGGATGCCAGCAGGTTCCCAACTGCAGCGGCCAGTCACCCGGCTCCTTCAGCAGGCAAGAATCCTGCACCAACTTCTGCCTTTCCAGCAGGAGCAGGGGGGGAAGAACAGCAGCAGGAGCCTCGCCAGCAGCATCAATCCACCATGGAGGAGCTGGGGTGGGGGCAGCTGCCAAGGCCATCGGCAGCAGGGCAGCATGACTTTCAAGAGAAAATCAAGCACCTGTTGGTCGAAATGATCGCGCTGGATGGGCAGCCCTTCTCTATTGTAGAGGACAAGGGCTTCCAGCAGCTGATTGGGTTCCTGGCCCCCCAGTTTAAGCTGCCGTCCCGCACCACCCTCAGTCAGACTGCAGTGCCAGACCTTTACAGGGCTTTGAAGGAGCGAGTGAGGGAGCAGCTGGCAGGAGCTGGGGGGGGGCCACCATCCACTTTACAACAGACCTGTGGTCAAGTAGGAATGCACAGCATGCCTACCTGGCAGTGGCACACTGGTGGCAAGACCCAGAGGCAGCTCTTGGTATTGGCAGGAGGGGTCCCGAAGCAGGGCCATGCTTCAGGCACAAGTCATGGACAGCCCCCACACCGCCAGGAACATCGAGGCAGCCCTGTCCGCCATGGTGAGGGAGTGGGTTATGCCAGGCACGGCCTTCACCAAGGTGTGTGTGGTGATGGACAATGCCGCAAATGTACTAAAGGCAGTCCATGATGGGGGCTTCACCAGAATCCCTTGCGCCGCACACACCCTTCACCTGGTGGTCAGGGACGCTCTGGGCTTGGGGGATAAGGGGATTGGTGAAGGCACCCTTAGCTCCCTGATAGAGTGGGGGAGGAAGCTGGTGGGGTTCTTCAACTGGAGCGTGAAGGACAGCGAGCTCCTCTGGGAGAAGCAGGCCAAGCAAGGCTCCCCAGGGCACCAACTGGTCCAGGATGTGGCCACACGGTGGAATTCCACCTTCCTGATGCTCGAGTGGCTTGTGGAGCAGAAAGCCGCCTTGCATCAGGTGCAACTGGAAACGGACTGTGGGGCACCGAAAGGGTAGAATGGGGTAGAATGGGAGCTCCTGGCTCAAACGGTCTTTGTCCTGAGACCGTTCCTGGCTGTGACGGAAACCATGAGCAGTTCCACCGCCACCCTCAGCCACGTGACCCCTCTGGTCCGGAGTCTCCAGAGGAGACTGGACGAGATTCTCGGGTGGCGGGATTGTGGCCCTGTGGGCAGGAAGCTGGCCGATGAGGCGCTTGACCTGGTGCAGAAGCTGAAGTCAGGGCTAGAGGCGTGTTTTGACGTGGTCCTGCAGCGGGAGCAATATGTCCTGGCAACAGTGCTGGACCCCAGGGTCAAGGGCAGCATGGCACGTGAGATAGCGCTCTATGCCCTCCGGAAGGATGCACTGGTGGAGACGGTCCAACAGGCAGTGCGGGCTATGCAGCAGGACACCCCTGGGGATGGTGGGAGTGGGAGCAGTCACCCCTCTCAGCCAGGCGGGTCTATCCCTGCCCCCAGCCCTAGCGGTAGCTGCACCAGCAGCACCCCTGTTGCCAGCACCAGCAGAAGTAGCTCGGCCTATGTGCAGGCCACTCGGGAAGCATGGGGTCCCCCACAACAATAGGGCAAGCAGCGTGGCTGAGGGCAGTGGTGGAGGTGGTGCCCAGGGAGAGCTACGAGAGAGAGTACGATGGCGCCTCAGCAGCCGTGGAGACCTACTTGGAGGAGGAGCCATGCATTGATCCCAGCAGCGATCCCTTGGCCTACTGGGCCGGCAAGGCCAATGTGTGGCCGGCTCTGTCGAAAGTGGCCAAGCATCATTTGTCCTGCCCACCAACCAGTGTGCCCAGCAAGTGGGTGTTCTCGATGGCGGGGGACATTTGCTCCCCGCACCACCTGAGACTGGGGGCCAAGTTGGTGGAGCAGTTGCTGTTCATTAAGGTGAACCTTCCGCTGCTGGGATTCCCCGAGCTGTCCCTGGACAAGGATTGATGGTGCAGTGGCACACGCCATCCCATGCCAGGGGCACTCATGGAACAGGGCTCCTCCTCCTCAATCTGGGCTAGGGCTACTGCTGCTGAGGTGCTGTCCCTCCCTCCCAATATCTGGTGCCTGCCCTGCCCCCCCCCNAGTCTGCCCTTATTTGGGGGTGCGTAGAGATGGCAACTGGAGAGTGGAGACCCTTGCTAGCCTGGCACATGTTTGGGTGGGGGTGCTCGTGCTCATGCCTGACTGCTGGAAGAGGCCCCCACACTACAGTACCCTCTCTCTCTGTGGCAGACATCTGCTGCCACCCGCTGATGCCCACTGTTTGTGCCTGACTGCCCACCACCCACGCACCCATCCGCACGCCAGTGAGCTCACTCTAAAGGATAACATTCTTCTTGTCCTCAAAGTAAAAAAAAAGTTTACTAACCTGGCAGCAGTGGCAGCACCTCCTGTGCCTGCCGGCTCTTGCTCCTCCTCCACCACAGAAGGTCCAGCAGCGGCAGGAGGAACCTCTTCCTCCTCCTCCTCCACCAGCTCTGGGAGCACCACGTTGGCCCCCTGGCCTTTAACCAAAATAACAGTCTTCGACATCATTTTTTTTAATTTATTTTTTTAACAACAAGCACCTCAGTCAACAGTCACCCACCAACACTCACTCACTCACCAACCAGCCAAAACAACACAGCCAAATCAAACACACAAACCGCCAAAACACACGAACCAAACAACCAGCCACACCAACACACACGCTCTCTCCCCACACAAGCTCCGCACGCACTCAAATTTCTGATTTCCGGCATGATCATGGGATCTCGCAATACCTTTCTCTGAACACCTAAACTGAACCAAACTCAAACGACTGAACCCGAACTCAGCGACTGAACCGAACAAACCGAACGACCGGACCGAACCAAACGACTGAACCCAAACCGCGATCTGTTCACACATCCCTATTATACCATTGGCCCCTCCTGGCCAATGGTAGCTCAGGGCGGTGAACAAAATGCATTAAAACAAATACAAATATAAAACACTATAAAACACCCTCCTTGGGGTGCTAGTAGGGGATGTTAGGGATGGCAAATGGAGAGACCCTTGCTGGCACGTGCAAAGTCTGCCCTTATTTGGGGGTGCGTAGAGATGGCAACTGGAGAGTGGAGACCCTTGCTAGCCTGGCACATGTTTGGGTGGGGGTGCTCGTGCTCATGCCTGACTGCTGGAAGAGGCCCCCACACTACAGTACCCTCTCTCTCTGTGGCAGACATCTGCTGCCACCCGCTGATGCCCACTGTTTGTGCCTGACTGCCCACCACCCACGCACCCATCCGCACGCCAGTGAGCTCACTCTAAAGGATAACATTCTTCTTGTCCTCAAAGTAAAAAAAAAGTTTACTAACCTGGCAGCAGTGGCAGCACCTCCTGTGCCTGCCGGCTCTTGCTCCTCCTCCACCACAGAAGGTCCAGCAGCGGCAGGAGGAACCTCTTCCTCCTCCTCCTCCACCAGCTCTGGGAGCACCACGTTGGCCCCCTGGCCTTTAACCAAAATAACAGTCTTCGACATCATTTTTTTTAATTTATTTTTTTAACAACAAGCACCTCAGTCAACAGTCACCCACCAACACTCACTCACTCACCAACCAGCCAAAACAACACAGCCAAATCAAACACACAAACCGCCAAAACACACGAACCAAACAACCAGCCACACCAACACACACGCTCTCTCCCCACACAAGCTCCGCACGCACTCAAATTTCTGATTTCCGGCATGATCATGGGATCTCGCAATACCTTTCTCTGAACACCTAAACTGAACCAAACTCAAACGACTGAACCCGAACTCAGCGACTGAACCGAACAAACCGAACGACCGGACCGAACCAAACGACTGAACCCAAACCGCGATCTGTTCACACATCCCTATTATACCATTGGCCCCTCCTGGCCAATGGTAGCTCAGGGCGGTGAACAAAATGCATTAAAACAAATACAAATATAAAACACTATAAAACACCCTCCTTGGGGTGCTAGTAGGGGATGTTAGGGATGGCAAATGGAGAGACCCTTGCTGGCACGTGCAAAGTCTGCCCTTATTTGGGGGTGCGTAGAGATGGCAACTGGAGAGTGGAGACCCTTGCTAGCCTGGCACATGTTTGGGTGGGGGTGCTCGTGCTCATGCCTGACTGCTGGAAGAGGCCCCCACACTACAGTACCCTCTCTCTCTGTGGCAGACATCTGCTGCCACCCGCTGATGCCCACTGTTTGTGCCTGACTGCCCACCACCCACGCACCCATCCGCACGCCAGTGAGCTCACTCTAAAGGATAACATTCTTCTTGTCCTCAAAGTAAAAAAAAAGTTTACTAACCTGGCAGCAGTGGCAGCACCTCCTGTGCCTGCCGGCTCTTGCTCCTCCTCCACCACAGAAGGTCCAGCAGCGGCAGGAGGAACCTCTTCCTCCTCCTCCTCCACCAGCTCTGGGAGCACCACGTTGGCCCCCTGGCCTTTAACCAAAATAACAGTCTTCGACATCATTTTTTTTAATTTATTTTTTTAACAACAAGCACCTCAGTCAACAGTCACCCACCAACACTCACTCACTCACCAACCAGCCAAAACAACACAGCCAAATCAAACACACAAACCGCCAAAACACACGAACCAAACAACCAGCCACACCAACACACACGCTCTCTCCCCACACAAGCTCCGCACGCACTCAAATTTCTGATTTCCGGCATGATCATGGGATCTCGCAATACCTTTCTCTGAACACCTAAACTGAACCAAACTCAAACGACTGAACCCGAACTCAGCGACTGAACCGAACAAACCGAACGACCGGACCGAACCAAACGACTGAACCCAAACCGCGATCTGTTCACACATCCCTATTATACCATTGGCCCCTCCTGGCCAATGGTAGCTCAGGGCGGTGAACAAAATGCATTAAAACAAATACAAATATAAAACACTATAAAACACCCTCCTTGGGGTGCTAGTAGGGGATGTTAGGGATGGCAAATGGAGAGACCCTTGCTGGCACGTGCAAAGTCTGCCCTTATTTGGGGGTGCGTAGAGATGGCAACTGGAGAGTGGAGACCCTTGCTAGCCTGGCACATGTTTGGGTGGGGGTGCTCGTGCTCATGCCTGACTGCTGGAAGAGGCCCCCACACTACAGTACCCTCTCTCTCTGTGGCAGACATCTGCTGCCACCCGCTGATGCCCACTGTTTGTGCCTGACTGCCCACCACCCACGCACCCATCCGCACGCCAGTGAGCTCACTCTAAAGGATAACATTCTTCTTGTCCTCAAAGTAAAAAAAAAGTTTACTAACCTGGCAGCAGTGGCAGCACCTCCTGTGCCTGCCGGCTCTTGCTCCTCCTCCACCACAGAAGGTCCAGCAGCGGCAGGAGGAACCTCTTCCTCCTCCTCCTCCACCAGCTCTGGGAGCACCACGTTGGCCCCCTGGCCTTTAACCAAAATAACAGTCTTCGACATCATTTTTTTTAATTTATTTTTTTAACAACAAGCACCTCAGTCAACAGTCACCCACCAACACTCACTCACTCACCAACCAGCCAAAACAACACAGCCAAATCAAACACACAAACCGCCAAAACACACGAACCAAACAACCAGCCACACCAACACACACGCTCTCTCCCCACACAAGCTCCGCACGCACTCAAATTTCTGATTTCCGGCATGATCATGGGATCTCGCAATACCTTTCTCTGAACACCTAAACTGAACCAAACTCAAACGACTGAACCCGAACTCAGCGACTGAACCGAACAAACCGAACGACCGGACCGAACCAAACGACTGAACCCAAACCGCGATCTGTTCACACATCCCTATTATACCATTGGCCCCTCCTGGCCAATGGTAGCTCAGGGCGGTGAACAAAATGCATTAAAACAAATACAAATATAAAACACTATAAAACACCCTCCTTGGGGTGCTAGTAGGGGATGTTAGGGATGGCAAATGGAGAGACCCTTGCTGGCACGTGCAAAGTCTGCCCTTATTTGGGGGTGCGTAGAGATGGCAACTGGAGAGTGGAGACCCTTGCTAGCCTGGCACATGTTTGGGTGGGGGTGCTCGTGCTCATGCCTGACTGCTGGAAGAGGCCCCCACACTACAGTACCCTCTCTCTCTGTGGCAGACATCTGCTGCCACCCGCTGATGCCCACTGTTTGTGCCTGACTGCCCACCACCCACGCACCCATCCGCACGCCAGTGAGCTCACTCTAAAGGATAACATTCTTCTTGTCCTCAAAGTAAAAAAAAAGTTTACTAACCTGGCAGCAGTGGCAGCACCTCCTGTGCCTGCCGGCTCTTGCTCCTCCTCCACCACAGAAGGTCCAGCAGCGGCAGGAGGAACCTCTTCCTCCTCCTCCTCCACCAGCTCTGGGAGCACCACGTTGGCCCCCTGGCCTTTAACCAAAATAACAGTCTTCGACATCATTTTTTTTAATTTATTTTTTTAACAACAAGCACCTCAGTCAACAGTCACCCACCAACACTCACTCACTCACCAACCAGCCAAAACAACACAGCCAAATCAAACACACAAACCGCCAAAACACACGAACCAAACAACCAGCCACACCAACACACACGCTCTCTCCCCACACAAGCTCCGCACGCACTCAAATTTCTGATTTCCGGCATGATCATGGGATCTCGCAATACCTTTCTCTGAACACCTAAACTGAACCAAACTCAAACGACTGAACCCGAACTCAGCGACTGAACCGAACAAACCGAACGACCGGACCGAACCAAACGACTGAACCCAAACCGCGATCTGTTCACACATCCCTATTATACCATTGGCCCCTCCTGGCCAATGGTAGCTCAGGGCGGTGAACAAAATGCATTAAAACAAATACAAATATAAAACACTATAAAACACCCTCCTTGGGGTGCTAGTAGGGGATGTTAGGGATGGCAAATGGAGAGACCCTTGCTGGCACGTGCAAAGTCTGCCCTTATTTGGGGGTGCGTAGAGATGGCAACTGGAGAGTGGAGACCCTTGCTAGCCTGGCACATGTTTGGGTGGGGGTGCTCGTGCTCATGCCTGACTGCTGGAAGAGGCCCCCACACTACAGTACCCTCTCTCTCTGTGGCAGACATCTGCTGCCACCCGCTGATGCCCACTGTTTGTGCCTGACTGCCCACCACCCACGCACCCATCCGCACGCCAGTGAGCTCACTCTAAAGGATAACATTCTTCTTGTCCTCAAAGTAAAAAAAAAGTTTACTAACCTGGCAGCAGTGGCAGCACCTCCTGTGCCTGCCGGCTCTTGCTCCTCCTCCACCACAGAAGGTCCAGCAGCGGCAGGAGGAACCTCTTCCTCCTCCTCCTCCACCAGCTCTGGGAGCACCACGTTGGCCCCCTGGCCTTTAACCAAAATAACAGTCTTCGACATCATTTTTTTTAATTTATTTTTTTAACAACAAGCACCTCAGTCAACAGTCACCCACCAACACTCACTCACTCACCAACCAGCCAAAACAACACAGCCAAATCAAACACACAAACCGCCAAAACACACGAACCAAACAACCAGCCACACCAACACACACGCTCTCTCCCCACACAAGCTCCGCACGCACTCAAATTTCTGATTTCCGGCATGATCATGGGATCTCGCAATACCTTTCTCTGAACACCTAAACTGAACCAAACTCAAACGACTGAACCCGAACTCAGCGACTGAACCGAACAAACCGAACGACCGGACCGAACCAAACGACTGAACCCAAACCGCGATCTGTTCACACATCCCTATTATACCATTGGCCCCTCCTGGCCAATGGTAGCTCAGGGCGGTGAACAAAATGCATTAAAACAAATACAAATATAAAACACTATAAAACATCAATTAAAACTAAAAAAACAACTGAGGCCCGAAAGATAAGACACCTCCCTCCCTCACCCCAAAGAAAAATGAAAAAGAAAAAGGGTTAGATGATAGGGTCTTTTGTGGAATACAGCCTAAGCCTTAATAATGTAATGGGGCTGGGGAAGCTTAGCTGATTCTCTCCAAGGATGCAGGAAGTATAGCTAAAAGGATTCTGCCTTGTTATGACTAGAATGAACACTTTTCGACTATTTCTTCTGTGGATTGAGGCACAGTTGAAAGTCACAACAGGAGAAAATAATTTTAACCTATACATGAGAATCATTCTTTGTTTATTTTATGTGCCTTGTGATTGTGTTTGGATTTTATTTGGGAACAATTTTCTTTACTTTAACTAATCTTCTTCTTCTCTCTCTTTCTCTCTCTCTTTTAGGTCAACCCAAATCAAAACATACTCCTGGGATAATGCTCAGGTTATTTTGGTTGGCAACAAATTTGACATGGAAGACGAGCGGGTAATCACTGCTGAGAGAGGCAAACATTTAGCAGAACAACTTGGTAAGGAGAAGATAAATTATAAGAAAGCTTTGTAATTGCTTGTAACATTGTAAGCAGTACAGCCACTATTTGCTATGTCAGTTTTAATGAAAAGTTCACTCCCCTGTCATTGTAAATAAATATATCAATAGCAAGGAATGTACATATGCATGCACTATTCTGTTTCTATCATTGGAACTGTAATGGAAATGCAAGCAGTTAATAATACTACCTTAAGCGGTGAACATTATCACCTATGTTGTAATGTCCTGATGGAGGCCTCAGTTGGTGGTTTGAATTAGGAGACATGTTTGGTATAGCATCAGATTCAGTTCTGTAACCAAACTCTAGGATGAGATCCCAAGGGATGAAAGGGGTCAGCCTGCACCATCTGCAGATGAGGTCATGATCCTGAGTGATACTTAATATTCTTTGCATATCTTTGGGCATTTTTACACACACCGTAAAGTTCCGGATTTTTCAGTCTCTGGGTTTACAAGTCCACAAGTAAGTTCCAGATGCATTCTTCACACAAACACTGCCCTGAGGCAGCCTAAAGTAGCCGCAACTGTAGACATGGTGGGCTGCCATAGAAACCAAATGACCACAGCTGCCTGAAGCAAAGCTGTTTACCAGGAGAAGGTTTTACACACAAAAGTTCTGGGAGAAGTTCTATGCAGAAGTTCAAAGAGCCGGAGGTTTAAGATCTGGGTGAGTGATTGAGACACACAGAAAGTTCAGGATGTAACAGCAAACATGCAGGAGAAATGTGTGTGTAAAGACGCCCATTGTTGCACACTAGGAAGCAAAAGTAGTTCAGATTATACTTTTTATTGGATGAATTCCTGTTGGCGAGAGTGTGCAAACCTTTGGGAATTGGGCCACACAGGGCTCTTCCTAAGACATGTAACAAGTCAGAATTACAGACTAAGCAAATGCAGGACATATGTATACAAAGAGGTGGGGCTTCCTTACTAGCAGTGTGTTCTGACTGCTACAACATTGCTGGGGACACACCTGATTGTGCTTATCCTACTTCCCTCTTTCAGGTATATAAGGACTGTGCCCTGCCTGGGGCACCACCTTTGGCGTCAAAAGGGCGCTGGCCGTTTTGTGGCCGGTCAGTGACCGGCCGTGAAGGCTGCTGGTGAGCCCTTTTGAAGTTAGCCTGGATCTGGAGGAAGAACTGCTCTTATCTTTGGAAGCCTAGCTTTGTTTTGGTATTGATTGTGTGTGAGGGCTGCCTGTGTGACCCGAAGGAGAGCAGCGTGGCTGGCGGGGACCTGCTTTGCTGCTGCCGGTGGATGGAACTTTGGCGCCCTGTTTGTGGAGTGTTCTTTTGGGGAATCTCTCTCAGAGGAAGTAGGGGTGTAGATGTCCCATTCGTGAATGCCTTCCCATTCAGAAATTCTCTCCTGGAGGACCGACTCAAGACTATGAGACCTGCACCTATGGGCTTTAAGAGACAATCTGAATAGAGATTGTATAGATTCTAAATATTCAATTAGTATTTGGTTAAGGGCTATCATTTCTTGATATAAGTACTTTGGATGGCCTGAGGTCTTTATAAAGGTATTATTTAAGGGGTTTTTTACTATGGCAATAGTATACCTCTTGAAGAAGACATAATCTGTGGGGAATGTAATATTATATGGTGATTAATCATCCATGTTTGGCTAATAACCCTAACATTGGATAGAAAGTACGTTTAATCAGATATATTGTGAGCACCTGCATTTGTGAATTATGGAAAGGAAGAGACATAGGCAATCGCTCTCCCCAACTAATTATATAGATACTCCAAAGCAAAAATGTCCCAAACTTAATGGTACAAATCCTGGGGAAGAGTGGATGCCTATTGAAGTACATAATAGGTATGCTTGTTTAGAAGAAGCAGGCTAGGATAGTGTTTCCTCCCTTGGTAGACCTAATCTGAGCATTGCTAACAAGAAGGACAAGACAGGGGATGTTTATCCCAATGTCCCACCTGAAGACAGAGACAGGGAGGAGAGAGGGGACTATCTCCTAGCTAAACAGGAACCTGCATTCACAATGCCATCTGATAGCTAAAACTGTTTCGCTGCTTTTTTCCAGCATATCAGATATGAGTGATTCCCAGATCTGAGTTAGATCCCAACTTAAAGATGGTCTGGAAAAATTAGACTCGCTAAAACCTAATAGTAGTTTGAGAAGTTGTGGGCAATCCTTGAAAGAAAATGTTATCAATGTGCAAAAAGAAGGTAATAGTGAGGTTAAGTCTCACCGACCCAGACCCTGCTGTCTCGGTGCTATCCCAATGTTTGGAGGCCGTGGCGGATTGGATGCGACGGAGCAGTCTGAGGCTCAACCCAGATAAGACGGAGGTCATGGTGGTGGGGAGGGCGAAGGGGGTGGTGGCCCCCCTGATTGGGGGGGTTTGCCCCCCTGTAGCTCAGCAGGTCCGGAGTCTGGGGGTCATATTGGACGCAGGCCTGCGGCTGGAGCGGCAGGTGGAGGCAGTCGCTAAGGCTGCCTTCCGCCAGCTTTATCTGGTACGTAGGCTGCGTCCGTATGTCTCTGGCCCGGACCTGGCCTCCCTCATCCATGCCTTCGTCACCTCGCGGCTCGACTACTGTAACGCGCTCTACGTGGGGCTTCCCTTGTTCTTGGCCCGGAGGCTGCAGCTGGTGCAGAATGCGGCGGCCCGTCTTCTTACGGGGACGGGTCGCCGGGAGCACATTACACCGGTGCTCCGAGCGCTGCACTGGCTGCCGATAGTGTGCCGGGCCAAGTTCAAGGTCCTAGTAATGATCTATAAAGCCCTATACGGCCTTGGCCCCTCTTACCTTAGGGACCGCCTCGCCCTTCGCGCCCCGGAACGACTCCTGCGGTCTGCCGGGGGTGCCCTCCTGGAGGTCCCCCGTGTTAAGCGGGGGGCCACGATGGAGCGGGCATTCTCGGTGGTAGGGCCGCGGCTGTGGAACTCCCTTCCGGAGGAAGCTCGCCTGGCCCCAAGCCTTTTGACATTTCGGCGGAACTGTAAGACCTGGCTGTTTGCCCAGGCCTTTGGGAGGGAGGGGGGGGGGGTTTTTAATCCCCCACCTGTATATTTATTTTTATACCACCCTGTTTTACTGATATGTTTTATAATTGTATTTTAAATGTTTTAAATGGTTTTTATTGTTGTAAACCGCCCCGAGCTGCTGTGCAGGATGGGGCGGTATAAAAATCTACTAAATAAATAAATAAATAAATAAAGTCTAGCAGAAATGCCCTTCTGTCCAATAGGAATAGTAAGGGATACCTGAGTCGTCATATGATAGTAAATACCAATGCTATATGGCTAAGAGCCAGACCTTGTATGAATGAGAATATTCCTAGTTGGAGGAACAATGCCTTGGCAACAAAAAATCTGTCCTCCTTACTAGGTATCAAACTTGCCGCATCTGAAATTCTGCAAGTAGAGCATTTGGTTTATAGGATAGATAATGTATGTATTAAGTTATATTTTAAATCCAAAATACATAGTTAAAAAATTGTTCCTAGCTAGGAAACACTTAAGAACATGGGGGATAACAATAGACAGAGTATTCTCCTGTATTAGCAAGGAGCAAGGGTCACCGCATGTGAATGTGGTTCCAGCAGTCCAAATTTCCTCCCCCAATCGTATCCCGTTGGAATCGGTTAATTGTTGGAAATAACATTTTTGGGGAGAAGTTAAATAGCGATCAAGTGGAGGAAGAAATGGAAATTCCAATAAATTTTAATAACCTGATAGGTGACCTGAAAGGAGATTCCCGTGAAAGGAGAGGTTAATGGATGAGCAGACCATAACTGAGGGAAAGTTAGAGCCCAAATGCGTTGAACGAAATGTGGGAAATCTCTTGAGTCTTGGGAACACAAAAATAGATCATCAGCCAAAGGAAGGTGATGGAGGGGCGAAAATGGGTCATCTTGGAACAATAGCTGAAATTATAAAAAAAACGTTTTGGCAGATAACTCAGGGGGGATTGGTGAGGTTCCATCACTGACCTCTTTTGATATATTGCCTGTGTTGGGTCAAGATATACTGATCCAAAGACTAGACAGCATACAGAATAAACTTAAAAGTAATATTCTCGAATATCAAGCAACTAGTAGGATAATCTCCCAGAATAGTTATCCACCAGAGCATAATTTGGAAGTGTTAACAGCAGCCCAATACCTATTTCCTGAAGAACTAGGTGATCCTGCCCCTGCTCAGTCCCCCCGACCTGGTTGTAAATAGTCCTCTGGGCTGGAGGAAAGTTTATATCGACCTTATTTGAGACAGAGAACACAGGATGGTGTAGAAGGGATTCTAGTAGATCTGTCAATTTTACCACAGAAGCCAGCAGTTGGTAGTATCGGTTATGATGCCAAATTGGAAATATTTATTTATTTTATTTATTTCTTCACATTTATTAGCCACTCCCTCATGCCCATGGCATCCCGGGATGGCTTACAACAAATAAAACAACAATAAACTCATAAAAACATCACAGGATAAAAATAATTTAAAAAAATAATCCCCCCCCAACATTTACTGGAAATCCCCTCCCGCAAATCCCCCCAACCTATCCTACCCTCCCACCCTCCCCTCCGAAGGCCTGGGCAAACAGCCGGGTCTTACAGGATCGACAAAATGCCATCAGACCCCGGGCCAGGTGAGCTTTCTCCGGGAGGGAGTTCCAAAGTCGCGGCCTGGCCACCAAGAACGCCCTCTCCGTTGTGGCCCCCTGTAGAATAGAACCCCACCTTCAAAAGAACACTTGACGATGGGGGAGGGAGAATTAAATAACAAATTGCAGGTGAGGGATTTAGATCTTTTGATACCTGGGGTGCAGTACCTCAATGATTGACTTGGGGAGAATGGCAGGGGGGAAATAAGGTTTATCGATGCACCCTCAATAGTTAATGAAGAGACTGAAGATAGAAATCTAAACGAAAGCTATGTTAAGGGAAAGAACACAGAGAACAAATAAACTGCTGAATTTAATGGCCCTACTATTAATAATGAATCCTGCAAGGAATTAAATCAGTCAAACACTGCAAAAAGAGATGAGCATTGTTCGGGTATTAGGAAAAGGCTTGCTTTGCAGGGTGCAAGATGCAGCTCCATGATAGAGATTGGCTGGAGTTCCTGAAAGAGTTTGATCTGATTTGTCTCCAAGAAACCTGGCTAGAAAATGGAGAAGTGAATGCATTCCAGGCTTTTTTTCAGGGTGGAATTAAAACTAAAACACGGGGACGTGTATCAGGAGGTCTGGCAATTTTAGTTGCCGATATGCACCCCAATACATGTAAAATATTACCTTTTAGAAGGCAGGAACTAGAGGCCTTGTTGTGGGAGACATTGGGTGGAATACAGGTTTTTAATATTTACATCTCACCCTGTTCCTCCTCTTTTTATAAGTCTGACGTGTGGGTGGCGCTGGAAGACTACATAGAGACTTATACCCTAGATCTTCTATGGTCCTAGTTGGAGAGTGGAATGCACGGATAAGAGAAGACTCTGGTAGTGATTTAAACTTAATTATGTATAATGCATATTTGATTCCAGGGAAATATAAGGATGCAGTTATAAATGAAGCAGGTAGTAAAATGATTACTTTACTGCAGACATGTGGGATGGTAGTACTTAATTATAGGGGGTCGGAGGACTTGGAAGGAGAATATACATTTATAAATATTAATGGAAGAAGTGTAATTGACTATATGATCATACCAATATACCAGTGGGAGAATTTTGATAAATTCAGAGTGATTGTTAGGCCAGAAAGTGATCATATGGTTCTAAATGTTGACTTGAAGTTACATAGAGGCAGCTAGAGCTTTGAAAAGATTAGAAGAAGAGGAGCAGGGACCACAGAGGGTACGTGTAAGGTGGTTACCTGCCCTTGATATTAAAGCAATGGAGCAATTATCGGGACAGGAACTATTTAATCTAAGAGAGCAGATATTGGCAAGTAATGTGGATGAGATAGATAATATGGAAGAAAATCTCTCCACAATAATGAATGTACTTGGCAATAGTGTTCTGTCTTGCCAAAGATCCCAGCAAAGAGTTCAGCATAACCGGTGGTTTGATAAAGAGTGCCGATTAGCCAAATGGGCTTTGGCTCGGGCCAATGTGATTTGGTTAGGATGTATTCCTGTACTGCAAAGCAAGATTATCTGGCATTAAGGAGAAGATATAAGACCCTAATAAAAAGAAAGAAGGCTCAGTATGAAAATCTCATGTGGGCTAAGTTAGAAGTGGCAACGCGTATTCAAGATTCAGGCCGTTTTGGTCTATAATGAATACCAGGTTGAGACCTGGACCATTACACCCTGTAGATGTGATAGAGGAAGAAGCCTGGAGGGACTTTTTTGAAAAATTATATAATAAACATAGGCTGGATGAGGGAGTAGTTGAATCCAATTGTTTAGTCCAGGGGAATGTAGGTGGGTTTGAACCACAGGTTTGTTTGTTTGTTTGTTTGTTTGTTTGTTTATTACAACACTAGCTTTCGCCATGGCCAAAACTAAAAACAATGCTAATAAAATACATAAAATCAATTAATTAACATAGGGAGACTTCAGTTCACCAATATTGGCTACATAACAATATGGAAACATCTATACACATATTCAAAAAAAAAAACCAACTATTTGTACAACGTCAAACAGACTAGAGGATAACTATGCCAGGATTACAACACCCTCCAATTATAAACCTTGTCCTCATTCCAATGCCCATAGAATACAAGATACCAATCAGTGCTTAATCAACTTTGGACTAGGGGTTGCCTCACTGCTGTCAATTTGCCTAGACCTCTTTCCTTCTCTTTGTAGCAAGCCAAACAAAGGTAGCAATTGCAAGGATATCTCTCAGTTTGGTTAGTGCCAATAAAAACTTCACACAGCAATCCAAACCAAGAGTCATGCCATCAGGCAACAGAGGGAGCAACCACACCTGCCTCAGACTGGCATAGTAGGGACAATATAACAAAAAATGCTCCAACGTTTCCACCCCACCAAGGCTACACGAATACTTTCGTAGGTCATATGGGATATGGGCCTGTCTTTCCTCGGATACTGCCGTCCGAATGAGGTGGAAACGGGTCAGCGTAAAGCACCGTCTGAGCTTAGGATCTTTAATACTATCCAAGTACTTCTCAAACGTGCCATTAAGCTTAATCTGGGCCAACATCGGGGCCACCTTCCAAGTTCCCAACACTGCCAAGTCATCCTGCAGAGCAATATCCCTAACTCTAAGCTGGATCTCCTGTCGAATATTCACCAAGGATTTCCCTGTGAAATATTCCAGGGAAAATCCACAATTCCTAAGTAGCCACCCTAAATATAGCAACCAAGGATAAGATCGAACCCCTGTATGGACAAGTTCCTCCGTGAGACACATAAGTGGGAGATCAGAGTCTTGGGATGACAATAAACGAAGCCAGTATCGAATGAATATTAGCTTCACCAATGAAGCCACTCCAGTCTCCAGCCTCAACACAGCCCCAGGGACACAGTTGGCGACCCAAAGGAGTCTGCACAGGAAACCATTTTGAACCTTTTCCAGCAAAACCATAATTTCCAGTCCAAACAGGGCCATTGCTGGAACCTTAGCCTTATATACCTGTAAAAACCCCGATGTGGTAATGCCAACTAAGACATTTATAGCTCTGTTTAAAGCCTGGGCTACTTGTACTTTTTGGACTCTGTTTACCAAATGAAGATTCCAGGTGCCCTTATTGGAGAAGACAATCCCCAAGTACTTAAAGGACAAAGTTAGCCCAATATCGCCTGCTGCTGTTTTCCACTTCTTGGGGAGCTTCCTTTTTCCCAGCACCATAATCTTAGATTTGCTCAGGTTAAGCTTCAAATCATTTATTACACAATAAGTGTGAAATCTTTCTATAGCCCTCCTAAGACCCAACTCAATTTGGGAGATAAGCACCACATCATCTGCAAACTGCAGCAGGTTAATCTGAGCATTTGGTGCATGGACTTCAGCAGCTTTAATGAAAGCAACCATATCGGACACATACAGTCCAAATAAGAGTGGAGCCAGGACACAGCCCTGGTGCACCCCTGTACTATGAGAATAAGATTAGTCTGCTGCCTCCCCCCATCATATTTCACCCTAGCCATATTATTTGCATATAACTGCATAATAGGGCCCAATAGCTTCTCCTCGATACCCCATTGCCTCAGTTTGGCCCAAAGACGAGGCCTGGGTACCGAGTCAAAGGCTTTAGTTAGATCCAAAAATGCCAACTATAACTTCCCCTTCCTAACCTTGGTATATTTAAATATTATATGCTGGAGGATAAAGCAGCAATCAGTCGTCAATTTCGCTCTCCTGAACCCGAATTGCTCCTGAGGTAACAAACGTTGTTCTTCAGCCCACTTCTCAAGATGTTGCAATAAAATTCTAGCATAGAGTTTTCCTATAACAGAATTGAGGCTTATGGGCCTATAGCAATCTGGGTCCCAGGTGTTCCCCTTCTTATAAATGGGGACTATCCAACACAAAACCCATTGCTTAGGGATTCTGGAATTGCGACTGACTTCCAAGAAGAGGTGTGATAGCAACCTAGCCCACCACTGAGGGGCTGCCTGTAATAATTCCGAAGTAATTAAATCTGGACCAGCAGCCCTACATGGCTTAAGGGCCATAATGCCATCATAAATCACCTTCTCTGAAAAGTTTTCTTGTTGCCAACCCAACTCCTGGGAAGAAGTTCCTCTAGGGTCCTCTCAAGATCATCTATCCCTATCTACCTATCGGTGTACAATTTACCAAAGAAATCTTCCCAAATACGTGCAGTGATGACTGACTGCACCTTCCGTCGCCTAGGTTTTATAATCAAATTTAGCCTAGCCCAGAAACGGCTGACGTTACCAATGGAAAGATCAACCACTAGCCTAGACCAATTAATTACATAAATAAAGACTCCTCTTCTGTTTTATTAGGGATGAGTACTCAATCCTGGCCCTTCGAAAATCCTCCCAGGACAAGCTATCGTATTCCTTAACCCATCTCCTTTTAAGGGAGGCCAATCTGCTTTTACTTGCCCGACACTCAAGGTCGAACCACGGATATAAATTCCTTGGAGACCAATTATTATTTGGACTTAGCAAGGCCTTGTAAAAGCAATCTAGAATATTAGAAAAGGCCACTTACATGGGCTCTATCTCTCCAGCCATCTTCATGGCCTTAACATAGTCACTCACCCCTTCAGAGTTACAAATATTACAAAGTTCTCCTATAAGCTCTGCCCCTTCCAACCCCCTTAGCCTAGGTACCTCATGCCCCTGTACTATCACACTGCGGGGCTCCATTGATGCTTCCTTAATTGCCAATAATGTGACTAATACAACATGATCACTCTCTGGTCTAGGGATTAGATCAACTGGAGAGAAGACATCAGAGGCTCTTGCCTCAACCAAAATCAAATCAATCTTACTCTTTCCCCTATGGCTTATATAGGTATAACTCCCTGGGGGGTCTTTTAAATGTTTGTCATTAAGAATTGCCAATTCAAATTTACAAATCAAATCATGCAATAAGAACTCCATGCGTCCTGGGTAAGATAAATCTCCATGGTCATCCCCACAAATGGAATCATAATCTCCTTGGCCCCCCTCACAAGCAACATAGAGTTGAATATTCCAATCCCCAATATTCCAATCCAATTCCAATCCCCAAACCACAGATGCACTAGGAAACTCCTCCTGGGCATCCAAGATCGCCTTCTCTAAGTCTGACCATACCTCTGATCTATAGTATCGTGAGTTAATTGGGGGAATATAGTTATTAAATAAAATAAATTGCTCTTGAGTTCGCAATTTAAGCCTACCCATTTGAAATTCCGGGCTCTTAGTTTTCCCATAAAATAATTGCCACTCACCTGCCTCCCGGACACAAAAGGCGAACACCACCCCCCACCCCCACCCCCGATGCTCGACCCCTGTTCCCTTTCTTCTGGGTGCCATGATAGTAAGTTTCAAAACCCTCCAATGCAACCTTGACTTTTGATTTCAGCCATGTCTCCTGGAAACACACCAGGTCATAACCCGTCAAAAAATCCAGGAAATCCTGATCTTTAATCAAAGAACCAATGCCGGATATGTTCCAGGAGGCAAGGCTGAGAAAACTCCTTAGTCATAGGGGAAGATTGAGAATTTCATGCCCCCCACTCACTCCGATTATTCTGAACCAAGGGGTACTCCGGAGGGACCCCGTGTCATCCTAAAGACGGGGCCACCTCTATTTGCAATTGGGAGGAGTCTAATACAATGACATTACTATTCACCCTTTTGGGTTGCATATTACCCAAACTTAAGGTCTGAGTATGCTCCCCCAAGGGGTTACTTAGATCCACAGAAATAATCGGAGCCCCAGAAACACTAGCCTCTTCTAATGAAGGGTCATATTCCTCATCCCCCAAATAACGTACTGCTGTCAAATCTACCAGGTCTGCCCGTGAGCCATCCATAGTTCTCTTTGCATCCTTACCTGGGGCAATATACTCTATATCTGCCCCTTGGATGAAATTCTTGACATACCCCAATTTAGTTTTAAACAAATCCTGATCCATAACTGACAGATGCCTAAAGACATCCCAAAAGTGCTCTGGATCATCTACTGTCACTTTCCAGAGTAGGAAATCTCCAATTTTGTTGGCACACCTTTGTATCAGTGAAGGCCCACTGGCACAAGTCAAACTATGGAGGCCAGATGGTCCTGCCTGGCTTGATTCTGGAACCATGGCTTGCCGATTTGCAAACCCCAGTTGGGCAGCTATACTTAACTTGGGTTGACGGAACTCCTCTTGTAATAGATCAGCGGTCGGGAATTCTTGGCCTAGCTCCATCAAATCAGGAAGAGCTATATTGGCATCTTTATTTCCTTCCTCCTGGTCCATTATAGATTTAACCGTGACCCCTACATTATCTGGGCCTATAATACGACAGTTCCATGGGCCAGGTACAGTTGCATTAGGAGAGGATAGGGGGCAACCGGAAAAACTCTGCCTAGAAGGAATCTCCTCCCTAACATATGATGTAACCCTATCAATAGATATACCTCTAAAAAGAAGGTGCTTCCTAACTTTGAAGATCTTTTTTACCCATAATCTATCAATAAAGGAAATGCGCAGCCAATAAATAAACTTCCTACTTGCCAAATATTGAGTCCCCATAATGTGGGAAGGTACAACTGGACCCCCCACAAAATACGCCAAATTATTGGCAACCTCCTCCACAGTCTCCCATGAATGAACAGTATCATTAAAATCAGGTCTTATAAACATATACACTTCCCTTTCCTTTACAATCATCCTTTTTCGAATACTAGGATGAGGCGGCCCTATAAATGTCCTCTTAGACAAGCCCACCTTATCTGGGGGTGGGCTGTCAGATGATACTTCTGCAACCTTAGGACTCCCCTCCCCCCCAATTAAACTAAAAACGTCATTTAACTGTTTTTGCACCATCTCCGCCAATTTGGCCAAGTCTTTAATACCTAAAAAAAGAGCCTCCACTGTCCTAGCCACCAGCCGGGTTTGGTGTAACAAACTATCCATAGTGGCTGAGCCCCAAACTCCATCAGTAACACCCAGACTGTTCAATAAAAGGGGTGCAGGCTCAGCCCCTGATGAGGAGTCCTCCAGCTCAAAATCCGCAAGCCACGAAAATTGATTATAGGAAGAAGGAATGCTGCTCACCTCAATCTCTGGCATTGTCCGTGTTATTTTCGCAGGAAGATTGTCCTCAGAGGAGGATGGTCAGCCAACCCGCCCTCTCTTCTTATCCATCGTAGTCAAAAAAACAAAAAATAAGGCAGAAGCAAGGGAGAAGCAAGCCTAGGGCCACATGCCAAGCGTACTCTGCTGCTTGAGTTCTGCGGGGAGAAGGCGGGGCTCCCAACCCATCCAATGGAAGTGCCACTCAGCCCCCACTCGATTCTCCTGCTAACAGTCTTACCATACTCCTCCAACACCACTTATCTCAGCAAACAGGCAGCAATATTTTTATTTATTTATTTATTTATTTTGAGGATTTATACCCCGCCCCTCCTGCAAAGCATCCCGGCACTCTGTGGCACTCTGCAGCTCTCATCCCAAACTCCGCAGCTCCTCTCACCAATCTGCCAAAATGGGGAGCCCCCAAATAACCCAGGGCGGCGAGGCTTGGGGAGAGTCACTCCACCAAAACCTTCTCTCAAGGAAACCCAAGTGCCTCTTCTGCTACCCCAAAAAGCTGGAAAGGGGGAGGGGGAGAGGGAGCAAATCCCTCAAAGTGGCCCAGCCGGCCCCCCCTCAGCAACACTCTCAGCTCCACACACAGCAGGAAGTCATGTTCTGGAGGAGCCTTCTCAGTCTGATCTCAGCTAATCTCACCGAACCACAGGTAAGAGAGGAAGATGTTTATGAAGCAATAAAATCTCTAAAACAGAACAAAGCCCCAGGAGTGGATCATGTAGTTGCTGAAATACTACAGTTCTGCTCAGACTGGTGGACTCCAATGTTGACAAACTTTTTCATCTCTATTAATAGAACAGAGCAGGTCCCCAGGGACTGGGGTGTTAGTGTGATAGTTTCCCTTTTGGAAAGGAAATATCAAAGATCCAGGGTGCTATACACCTATTCGTCTCCTACCTGTAATAGGGAAACTTTATACTAGGTTAGTTTTATCTCGCCTAGAGAGCTGGGCCTATGGCCAAAATCTAATACCAGAGGAACAGTTTGGCTTCTGTAAGAAATGCTCAACGATAGATAACAGCTATATAATGTCACATATGATAGCCAAGTACACCAAAATAAGAGCAGGGAAAAAATTATACATGGCATTTATAGATCTTAAAAAAGCCTTTGACTCAGTCCCAAGAAGGAAATTGTGGATTAAGTTGCATAAGCTGGATATTGATGAGGATCTATTGGCATTAATAATACAGATACAAAGCAGAAATGAGGCAAGAATAAGGCCTGCTCCAGGTAGTAAATTAACAAGTTCAATCTAGTGAGGAGTACGGCAAGGGTGCGTGTTAGCCCCATTGCTGTTTAACCTATACCTGAGTGACTTAGTAGACGAACTACAGTCACCTGAGCATTATCCCCCCAAAGTTAAAAATCGCCCAGTATCAGTCCTGCTTTATGCAGACGATATTGTATTACTATCGCAAACAAAAAAGGGGCTACAAAGTTCATTGGAGAAGTTCGTAGATTACTGTGATAAACAAGAGCTAGAAATGAACTTTAATAAGTCACAGGTTATGGTTGTGGGGGAAAACCCAAGAAATATACTTGGAGATTAAAGGGAAAAGAACTGGCACAAGTGACTTTGTTATGTCTGTTTGGGTGTTGTGTTCACTAGCAACGGATCATGGGAAAGACATAAGAAGCAGATTGCTTTAAAAGCATTAACTGTGGTTAAAGGATTACTGAGAATGGTGGCAAATTCAAATGCTGTAAAGACTTCATTGGTCCTGAAAGTTTTTAAGACAAAGGTAGAATCATTGTTAACATACAGTTTAGAATTAATACCTATCAGTTTGACAGACAGACTGGAAGTTGTACAAAACAAATTTCTAAGGTGTTTATTGAGAGTCCCGCAAGGTGTTCCAGGGGCAGTAGTAAGGGCAGAGACAGGTATAGCAGCTATTGGATATATCAGCAGATTAGCCTGCCTGAGATACTGGATCAGGTTATGTAACCAGAGTACGGATGCACTGACATATTTATGTATGACACAGCAATTAGAGTACCAAGGCACGCCCTCGTATCCTTGACTGACCCAACTCCATTTCAATCTGACCAATATGGAATGTTCTGTGTCCTCCTTTTGGGGTAAAACCATAGCACAACAAAGAGCTATGATTCGTAGCAGAGCATTTGATATTGCTCACCAGGAGGAGATGGCAATTGGAAAGTTGCCATATGGTATGCACAAATTTTAAAAGATTCCCGATTTGAGGGATATTTAGACAAACTATGTGATCCAGTGCTGCATAGAAATTGTACGCTTTTGTGTTTCCAGATTTTCAAATCAGCTGTAACCCTAGGGAGGTATAACCATAAACCAATGTCCCTGCCAATCCCAAGAACTTAAAAACCTGGAACATATATTCTTTGTATGTTCCCTTTATGATAGTATAAGAACAACTTGGTTAGCTCCACTGCTAGAAGGGAAGGAGCACCTATCATGGCAACAAAAAGTAGAGATGCTCCTGACTGTAACTGAATACCAATATGAGGGCCGTGGCAACCTTTGCTTTTTTTAGCAGCAAGGCTACAAGAGGAATATGTGTCTTAAGTGAGATAACTAGGACTAATGTTGGGCAAAGACTCTGGATAAATATTAAAGGAGGGAGTTCCTGTGTAGATAGGGAGGGATAATACTGGCTATTATTGGTTTGATCAAGCCAAGTTGTATTATTGTTACGTCTATGGTATATTTGACATTTTTTACCTGTATTTGTTACCCTAAATGTTTAATGTTTGTTTGTTTGGCCATGGCGAAGACTAGTGCTATAATAAATAAATACATTTTTTAAAAGCATACAAAGAGGCAATGGCTAGAGAGGGAACCAATGGGGGAAAAAACTGGGAGAAAGCTGGGCATCTGTGGGGCTACTCCAGAGTAAATGGTTTGTTGATTGCAGCGTAATAGATGTTTGCATCTGCATTCAATATAGTATGGCAGCTCCAGCAGGAAGCTCACAGAGCATGGCCTGTACTGCTTTCCCTCATGAGCTGCGTGAAGGATTCCCTCTACAGCCAAACCTGGGCAGGGCAGCCCCACATGGGGGCAACACTAGAATTGTTTGCCATGGAAACCATTCACATGGCACTGGCACCCACAGGGGGAGGCATCGGGTCTTACTCTGTGAGTGTCTCCTCATGGCTATGGCACTCTGTGAATGTGGTCTAATTTATGTACACAATGCTGGGTTTTTACCACTAAGGAAAAGGATCTTGAAGTCTGCGGCAGAGCAGAGACTCATAAAGGTATGGGCCCTTTAAGAGGCCAAGCAATGGGCCTCAGAGGCACACCCAGTGGGGTGTGGCCAAGCCAGCCCAGGGATATGAAATGCCTCTGTCTGCCTCAGTCTAGAGGCAGCAGTCTTGTGAAGCAGATGGAGAACTGGCTAGGTAGCCAGAAGTCAAGAGGCTTGGTGTGAGTGAGAAGCTCTGGACTGTATGGTGAGAAACCAGACTGAGAATAATGTGGCACTAGGAATAAATGAACACTTGAACACTAATTCCCAGCGTGGTCCTGGCTACTTGGGGTTAACATTCTGAAGGGAACTACTGAAGGCCAAAGGGGACCCTGCCACAAAGTCATTGTGGACAATACATCGGGCAATTTTACACACACGTTAAAGTTCCGGATGTTTCAGTCTTCTGGGTTTACAAGTCCACAAGTAAGTTCTGGATTCATTTTTCACACACACGCTGCCCTGAGGCCGTTCCTGGATGCATTCTTCACACCAACACTGCCCTGAGGTAGCCTGAAGTAGTCGCAGCTGTAAACGTGACAGGCTGCCATGGAAACCAAGTGACCACAGCTGCCTGGAGCAAAGCAGTTTACCAGGAGAACCTTTTACACACAAAAGATCTGGGAGAAGTTTCACGCAGAAGTTCAAAGATCCGGATGTTTAAGATCTGGATGAGTGATTTAGACACACAGAAAGTTCAAGATGTAACTTCAGACTTCCAGGAGAAATGTGTGTCTAAAAACACCCATTGAAATCCTCAGTTCAGTGTGTGGCAGTGGTCAAAAAAGCAAACAGAACGTTAGTAATTTTTTGGAAAGGGATAGAGAATAAGGCTATATTTTCATCTGCGGGAGGGGCAAGGGAGGACGTGGCAGCCGGGAGGAGCCGGCTGACGGGAAAAGAGCCAGTGCGAACGGGGATCCGCCGTGGCTTTTCTCACACATGTCCGGGCAGGATTTTGCACCCTGACATGCGCGAGAGAAGCCACAGCAGATCCCCGTTCGCACCGACTCTTTTCCTGTCGGCAGCTCCTCCTGGCTGCCATGTCTTCCCTCCTGCTGCCGCCACCGCCGGTGAGAATACAGCCTCAAACAGAAAATATAATGCTTCGATATAAATCTATGATGCAATTACTCTTTTATGATTATGTGCAGTTCTGATTGCACCATCTCAAAAAAGATATAGTAGGACTGGAAGGATACAGAGAAGGGCAACCAAGATGATAATGGGTACCACTTCCATATGAGGAGAGCCTGGATAGGTTAGGGCTCTTCAGCTTGGTGAAGAGTCAACTGAGAGGGGAAATGATAGAAGTCTATAAAATCATGAGTGGTGTGGAATCGTAAATAGGGACTTGTTATTTACCCTCTCAAATAGTACTAGGACTAGGTGACACTCCATGAAACTAACAGGCAGCAAATTTAAAACAAATAAAATAAAGCATTTTTTTCACACAATGTACAATTAACTTGTGGAATATGTTGCCAGAGGATGTGGTCAAGGCCAGTAGCATAGCTGGGTTTTAAAAAGAATTGGATAAGTTCTTGGAGGGTAGGTCCATTAATGGCTATTTTATTTGCCCAGTAGTTTAGGGGGATGTAACTTCTGTCGGGAGCTGGGAGTGAACATCAGGGAATGGATCGTACCATTATGATCTGTTGGGTATTTCTCGCAACTGACTGAGACTGACTACTGTCGGAGACAGGATGCTGGGCTTGACGGACCATTAGTCTGACCCAGTATGGCAGTTTCTATGTTCTTAACTTTCTCATTGTTGATGAACCAAATGCTGTTGCCCAAATTCACTAAGAAATAAAATCAGTAGAGGTCTATCAACAGAAATTGCCTCGGCTTTATCATGCAGCCATTTTCTTCCCTCATTTTGCTGATATTGAGTGTGTTTGTTAGAAACATAGTCCAATAACCATAACCCTCTCAACTACATAGTCTGGCAAAACAAATACAGAAATGTGGCCAATTGGCCAGTAGAGGGAGCTAGTTAATATAATGTACAAAGGAATGGGGAAACTATTCAAATAATATTTATATTATAAATATAAAACCTGACATGAAGAAAAAATATTACAGACTCCACTTACTGTCATCTGCTCCTTACAAAAAAGAAATGATGTTGCTTTAGAAAAGAGGCTATTAAACACCATGCTTTAGATAAGGAATTTTAGGGGTGGGGTGGGGTTAATTATGTCTATTCTACAGACATTCATTGTTTAAACCCAAATTTAACTTGGGTCCCAACCCTAAGGGAACTAGGGGTCTGGAAAGCAAGTCTTATGAGGAAAAATTGAAGGAAATGGGTGTTTGGCCTAGTGAAAAGAAGATTAAAGGAAGACATGGCAGCAATCTTCAGATAGTTAAAGGGCTGCCACAAAGAAGATGACAAGGAACTGCTTTGCATTGCTACAGAGGTCATGTTTAGAAATTATGGGCTCAGATTACAGGACAGTAGAGTTTGGTTAAATGTCAGGAAAAACGTTCTAACAGTAAGAGCTGTTTGGCAATGGAACAAGTAGCCTAGGGAGGTCATTGGAAGTTTGCAAAAAGAGGCTGGACAGCCATCTGTTGGGTGACATGTTGTAGCTGTAGACATCTTGCATTCAGGTAGAGGACTGAACCAGATGAGCCTCGAGGTTCTTTCCAACTCTGGGTGCTTTTAGACAGATGGGCTGCCCGGAGCTGGCCGCGCCAGCCTTGGGTGGCCTGTCTATCTAAAGGTGGCCTGCCAGATGTGGAATCGGAGCACGCATTGCCTGCTCTGGACCAGCCCCACTTGCGGTTCTCCAGAACATCCAGGAGTACCACCTCCAGATCAAGCTGGACAAACGCAGGGCTGTGGTCTGTCTGCTTGACAGACCCATGCTGCAGCTCCACTTCTAGCCAGCCGTTGCCCTAGGCAACACCATAGAGTTGAGGGCAGCAGCCTAGAGTGTCATGTGATCCTCCCACAACTCTGTGGTGCTAGGGGTGTGTGCCGTGCAGACGGACTGTGGGCCAGGAAACCGGCCAGGTCCATTTAAACTAGAGCTGAAACTCAGTCCTTGGAAAATTTTAGAATTCACCAGGGATTCCGGTTCCTGATTCCAAATTACCTGACTCCAGGTATGAAGACAAGTCCCTGGACAACTTCGGAAACCTCCGTCGAATACTGGTGCCATTGTGTGCATGACTGGAATGACCCAGACGGATGACCCTAGCTTCTTAGAGCTAGGAAACAATAGTTATGAGAACCAGAGGTTAAGAATGCCCCATTATCCAGTTTTATGGGATCGATTTCAGTGGGTGTTATCCACTGATGCAGGGGATCTTCTTGGGGCAGTTAGAGCCACATCATGTGAATTGGATTTGTCCCCGTCCTGGTTGGCCAGTGCCAGCCGGGAGACATTGGGGCCGTTGCTGACTGGTGTGGTCAGCACCTCCCTGCAGGAGGGTAGAGTGTTGTGGTGTCGGAAGGAGGCTGTGATGAAACCTCTGCTCAAAAAGCCATCGCCAGCTATTGGCTTGTCTCTAACCTTCCTTTTTTAGGGAAGATTATTGAATGGGGGGTGACTCGGCAGCTACAGGAGCATTTGGACTGCATCAGTTTTCTTGATCCCTCGCAGTCTGGTTTTCATCTGGGTTATGGCACTGAGATTGCACTTGTGACCTTGGTTGACGACCTCCACCATGAGTTGGATTGGGGCCATTCTACCTTATTAATCCTGCTAGATCTGTCAGCTGCTTTTGACACGGGTGACCATGAGATGTTGGTGACCCACTTGTGGAGGTTGGCAGAATTGTTCCTGAATGGTTCCACTCCTTCCTGTCTAGGAGGACTCAGTGAGTGGTCCTGGGTGACTACTCTTCATCTCCCCGAGGCCTCTTGTGTGGAGTTCCACAAGGTTCCATTCTGTCCTCTCTCTTGTTTAACGTGTACATGCAGCCTTTGGGGGAGGTCGTGAGGGGGTTTGATGTACAGTGTCATCAATATGCTGTTGACACCCAACTTTACCTCTCTTTTTCATCTGACCCAGGCCCAGCCGTCTCAGTGCTTACCCAATGTCTGGCAGCTGTGAGGGACTGGATGAGGGTGAGCCGTCTGAAATTGAATCCTGACAAGACGGAAGTGATGCTAGTGGATGGGGCAGAGGAGTTGGCGACTCCCTCATTGATGGAGTTTGTCCCTCCCTGGCCTCTCAGGTTCGGAGTTTGGGGGTGCTCCTTGACTCCTGGCTTTGCCTGGATGCTCAGGTGTCAGCAGTGGTGAAGAGCGCCTTTTGTCAATTGCACCTGATACATTGGCTTTGGCTGTATATCTCAGCCTCTGACCTGGCCATTATTATCCATGCCTTCATCACCTCAAGATTAGACTACTGCAACGTGCTCTACGTAGGGCTGCCCTTGGTGACAGTTCAGAGACTGCAGCTGGTGCAGAATGTAGCGGCCCATCTCGAGATGGGTCGCTGGGAGCATATAACAACAGTGCTCCATTCTTTGCACTAGCTGTCTATAGTATTCCAGGCCCAGTTTATGGTGCAGGTACTGACCTATAAAGCCCTACACGGTCTGGGTCCCACCTACCTGTGGAACCACCTCACTCCCCAGGTCCTGAATCAGCCCCTGCTGTCTGCCAGGTGCTCTTTCCTTCCTGAAGGGAACAAAGAGCATACAGCCAGCCTTGTGTGGTTTGTGTTTTTGAAGGAGAAAATAGCCACATTAGCCACTGAATTTTGCCCCCCACCCTACTTTGAAATTTGAACTTGGGATCTTAAGGAGTTTTTCATGTATTTCTTTTCCCCGTGAATCGCTATCACTTGTTCACTGCTCTAGTCTGGGAGCTTTCAGCTTGCTTGCAGGAAGGACTGAACGTGCTATATCAGGGGTGGGGGTATCTTTTCCCTCCCAGGGATTAGTTGCAGCATTTATGGCAGGTGTGCATTTTAGAATTCCACATAATGCTGTTGTGTTGGGTTATCCTGCATTTTCCATGCATTTGATGTGGCTTTCCTTGAATGCCCCACATGGTGGATGTTGCATGCCGTCTCCTGAACTGTACGTGCTGCCTCGCCTTCTGTAAAACTCTATGCGGCATTTACGGTGTGCCATTCAGGATTTTACATAATCCTTTTGGGTTTTGTAGCATTTTCTGTGCATTTTCAAGACAAGACATATGTGCTTGTTCTATTCCTTGTGTGCTTGTTCTATTCCATTGATAATGATCATGTAAGTGTGCAATTTTGGGGTTGGCTTCGCCTATCGTTGACCCTGCCCACTGCTGGCCCCACCCACTGCCCCACCATCCTCAGAACCCACCAGCCACCACTGGATAGAAGTTTATAAAATCATGAGTAGTGTGGAACACATAATTAGGGAGCAGTTATTCAACCTCTTTAACAGTACTAGAACAAGAGGACACTCCATGAAATTAACTATCAGCAGATTTAAAACAAATAAGAGTATTTTTTCACTCAGTATAATTGTAATTCACTTGTATAATTTACTGTCAGAGGAAGTAGTTACGCCTGGTAGTGTAGCTAGTTTTAAAAAGGGATTGGATAAGTTCTTGGAGGATAGGTCCATTAATGGCTATTAGCCAAGTAGGTTTTGGGGTTGTAACCTCTTACTGTTGGGGGCTGGAATAACAGCGAATGGACTGTCCATTGTGACCCCTTGGGTACTTCTCCCAAGAGTCAGAGATTGGCCACTGTCAGAGACAGGATGCTGAGTTTGATGGACCATTGGTCTTTCCAGTATGGCACTACTTACGTTCTTATGTTCTTTTCTTGCGTGGATTGCATCCCAACCCCTTTATCAACTCCATTGCTCTCCACTAAGGCCGCTTGCAGACCTCCCCCCCACCCCCTCCCCAGCTCTGCATCCCTGCACGTGTCTGCCGGCAAAGTCGCGTGGGGGGACTTTCAGACCGTCCGATCCTTGCGCATATCCTGGCTGTGCATTTCCTCCCACAGCCAGAATCTGTGCGGGGGAGGGGGACTGAAAGCGGCCTGAGTCATCTCTGTTTGTCAACAGCCTTCTTGAAGTGAAGTGCCCAAAGCTGAATATGATACTCTAGTTGACACCTCAGCCGTGCCAGTTAAAATGGCATCATTACCTACTTTATCTTGGACATAATGCTTCTGTCAACACAGCTGCAATAGCTATGTGAAGTGGACACAGAACACTGGAAATCTGTTGTAGTGGGAGGGAATTTGTCTCCTCCCACTCCAAACAAACAGATTACTTCATTTGTTTTAATTTTGTTTGTGGCTCCAAAATGTGTATGATAGCAGTGTTGAGAAGCTAAAAGAGAGACTCGGGGATGATTGGTTTTCTTAAAGTTAAAACTTAGAATCAGAGTTGTAGTCACCATGGGTGAAAACAGACATAACGCTAACTCCACTTTAACATTTCTTATGCATGTTGCAGGGCTGCATAGGGCACCAATACAGCCCTGAAACATGCATAAGAAATGTTAAAGCAGTGTTAGAGTGGTGTTAAAGTGGAGTTAGCGTTACGTCTGTTTTCACGCATTGTTATCCTAGAACCGCAAGTCCTTCATATTCTGTAACATATTACTGTGTGAGAGAATCCTTTCGTGGGCACAGTTAGCTAGCCTAAAGAGTCGTCTGTTGCTTCTGCAGTAGGCTATGGATATTTAGTAAGAAAGTTGGACTGGCCATAGTTTCTAAGAAGGGTGACCAGAAACTGCACTTAACTTTGTTTTTAAAAATGAAATTAACTGTGTGCTACGTGAACTCATGGTTGCCTTCCTCTACCTTAAGTCTTTGCCCACCTTTAGCATTTCTTTAAATGTTAGGCAGGGCCGGCCCTAGGCATGTGCCACATGTGCGGCCGCACATGGCCCTGCGGGCAGCTGGAGCCCCGCACTTGCCTGGCTGGGCAGCAGGCTGCAGCCAGCTTCTCCCCCAGAAAGTGATTCTGCCTCCCCTCCCTGGCTCCAGACCCCATTCCTCACCTGCCTCTGCCTTCTAGTAGTGCTGCAGCGGGGACATTGGATCGGGCTGGGAGATAAGGTTGTTTACAAACAGCTCCTGCCCACGTGCTGATCAGAAGATTGCTACCTTGTAAAGAAGGTTCTTCGAGATGGCTTCCAACATTCTCACAACTGGGTTGTGCGCACTCACCCTATTCAAATAATAGACCACATGATGGTCTTGAGCTCCTCTAGTATAAAAAGAACCCTTCCCCTCTGAATGACAGTTCCTTTCAACCCTTTCTAGAAATATAAGAAAAGAATTCCATGCGGGGCTGGAAGGGTGGGTGTTGTGAGAATGTTCAGAG
>QEPC01002256.1:2831630-2844191 GCA_003113815.1 Sphenodon punctatus | reverse complement strand
GGGGAGGGAATTAATTTATTTCATTGGTTTCAATGGGGACACAGCGCCCCATTGAAACCAATGAAATAAATCCGGTACCGGCATACCGGATTTAATCCGGGAATCCGGTTTTCGCAGAACCGGTAACCGGTAAATCCGGTAGCCGGTAATGGGCCCGGGGTCCCACCACTAGTCAGTAGTGCTCAGGAGCACTTTGACTTTAATGGATAAAGGACTGTTTCAATGTGAGGTGGGATTAATTGATTAATTATCTCAATTTCCATTAAATTTAATTGTAGTTGGGAGACTAAATCTATGCATAGTTATGCAAATCATTCATGCAAATTATGCAGTGCTCCCAATTAGTTATTATAGGGCCACAGTCATGGCCCTATAGTTAAGGTGGTAGCAAACTCTTATTGAACAGCGTGACCATTCTAGCTTTCCTCCAGCAACACATGTGTTCTGTGATTACAAACAATGAAGGAGAGTCCAGGGGCAGGGTGAGGGCTGAAGGTGGGGGTCCCCATCCCTCACCTGCCTCTGCCTGATAGCAGTGCTGCAGCTGCTGCAGCAGCAGCTAGATCGGACTGGGAGATAAATCTGTTTGTTTACAAACAACTCTTCCCCATGTTAGTGATCAGAAGGTTGTTGCCTTGTAAAGAAGGTTCTTCGAGATGGCTCTCAACTTTCTCACAACTGGGTTGTGCATGCTCACTATATTCAAAAATAATCCACGTGATGACCTTGAGCTCCTCTAGTATAAAAAGCACTCTTCCCCCTCAGAATGAAGTTCTTTCCAACCCTTTCTAGGAATATAAGAATATTCTATGCAGGTAGGGTGGCCAGAGGTCCAGGATTATCCTGGACCACCCAGTTTTCTGGACAGCTCCAGCTGTCCGGGATGGAAGGGGAACCGGACCATTAAAGCATCCAGATTTCCACTTCTATCCGAGTCTCTCACTATCTGCCCTTGCCAGCTGCCCACAGCTGTGCTTTTTGCACTTCCGCCCAGAGCGGAAGTGCAGAGAGTACAGCTGCGGCCTGCTGGCGGACTTTTTTGGTACGTGCGACTCTCATGTTGTGTATGCACCACCACTGCCCATGATGCAGCCAGTTGAGCCGGAGCATGTGTGGACTGTAGCTGCTCCGGATCAAGTCTCCCTCCTGTCCCAGACCCTGCCGCAGCACTGCAACCTGCCTGGCCTCGCTCCAGTCCTCTTCCTGGTGGCTGGTTCGATGACACACACACCCCGGCTCCCGTCCTCCCAGCAACCTCCCTCCCCCCAGCAACCCCCCTGGCTCCCTTCTCCCAGCAGACCCTTATAACTCTGAGCTCCCTTCCCAGCAACTCTCCCAGCAACACCCCCTCCCCCCAGCAACCCCCCTCCCAGCAACCAACACACACACCCCAGATCCCTTCTCAGCAACCCCTCCCCAGCAAATCCCCACTTCAAAGGCTTCTCAGCGTGATGTGGGTGTGTTATCCCCAATGTTTTATGTGCAAACTTGTTCAAAGGTTTTTCAGGGTAACGTGGGTGTGTTACCCCCAATGTTCTTATGTGCACTGTTCAAAGATTTTTAAGGATGACGTGGGTGTGTTATCCCCAATGTTTTTATGTGCACTGTTCAAAGGTTTCTAAGGATGATGTAGGTGTGCTATTCCCCACCGTTTTTATGTGTAATGTTGTTCAAAGGTTTCTGAGGTTGACTTTGGTCTTGTTCCCCATAAAAAAGGAAACGCAAACGAAAAGACAAATAGAAAAATAAAAGTTTGTTGAAATGGTAGGGAATCACTGGTAGTTATTACCAGCTTGATGAGACACTTAAAAGATAAATTTCTCCTCACAGTGAGCCTTGGCTCTATTTTTTCACACTTCTAGGGAGAAATGGGACTAGTGGGAGAGAGATCTTGAACGGGACCTCAGTAATCCCCCAGTGGCAGGGCTTCATGCAGCAACAAGGAGTTCACAGGGTTAACTAATGTAATCTCCCTCCAATGTTAACTCTAGGAACTCCTTGCTGCTGGGTTAAGCCACACCACTGGCTCAACAGTTTGGTTGGCTCTGCCTACCGTTGGCCCCGCCTACAATTGGCTTGGCTCTGTCCACTTAAATGATTGTCTTCCCTTCTGGTGATGCTTAAGTGGCCACCCTATATGCGGGGCTGGAAGGATGGGTGTTGTGAGAATGTTAGGAACTATCTCAAGGAACCTTGTTTTCAAGGCAGCAACCTTCTGTTCTTCTTCGAGTGGCTCCTCACAGACTGTTTCTACACAGCTCTTCCGGGTGGTGGGTCCATGGACATGGTGGGTCCATGGGCAGGGCATGCACATGGCTGCTCACGCATCCCCATTCACCCCCCACTCATCTGCACCCACAGAGCAACCGCCGTTTTCCTCGATTGCTCCATGCATGGGGACGAGATGGGGGGTGAGTGGGGATGCATTAAGCAGGCACACGCGCCGCGTCGTTCACACAGGGCTCCCCCACCCATGAACACGCAGAAATCTGAAAATATGGTTCTGAGATTATTATGGCTGCTATTTCACCCTTCAGGGTGCAAATGAAATGGTTATGGGTGGGGGCAGCGTGAATTGATTATATGGGGGGCAGGGGCACAAATGAACTGGTTATGGGGTGGGGGCAGCATGAATTTATTATGAGGGCACAACTGAACTGGATATATATATAAACACACAAGACACCCAAAATTATATAGATCTATCTATCTATCTATCTATCTATAGCATTTGGGGTGTCTTGTGTATTTGATAGCAGCGCCCCCAGGCCCGCCAAGCCAGGCGGCACCCATAGGCCCGTCAGTGGGACACAAAGAGGGGGGCCCATCTTGACTTCTTGGCTAGGAGCCCATTGCACCCTAGGTACGCCCCTGGTCTAGTGTGCGTGACTGATCAATTTGAATGAGCATGTGAGGTGAGAGCATGTGTGTACTGTGTCTGAATGATTGTGTGTGTGATCAGTTAGAATGAGTGTGTGTGTGAGAGGTGAGAGCACGTATGTGAATGAGTGTGTGACCTCTTTTTCATGAGACGCACCCATGCAGTGGCATGGGTTGGATATGAAAGCAGTCACTTGTGCGCTCCTGTGTAACACACACCTCCACCCATCACCCCATCACAGAAAAACCTGTGAAAAAACAGGTTGCTCGATGTGCGGGATGGGTGAGCACCTGTGTGCACCTGCAGTGTTCTTGTGTTTGGGGCCAGCTTATGCATTAACAAAACTATTAAGTTTCAAATTACCTAGACAAAAAAACATCATTTTAAAAAGCTTGTTTGTTAAGGCAGCAATATAAATTATACTAAAACACTAACATGACAGTAAATTGTATGTTAAGGCAACTTTATTAAATATCACACCAATCTATACATTTTTCTTTTCTGATTCATTCATAAAAAAAATTATGACTTAACTGAAATTAAACTGTATACATTCCTCATCATGTATAAGTATTGTTCAGTCACCATATCACACATATGCAGCTTAATTTCAGTTGTCATAATTTTTTGTATTAATGAATAAGAAAAGAAAATTGTATAGATTGGTCTGATATTTAATAAAGTTGCCTTAATATACAATTTACTGTTATGTTAGCGTTTGAGTATAATTTGTAGCGCCACCTTAACAAGCTTTTTAAACAGAAGGTTTTTTTGTCTAGGTAATTTGCATCACTCCAGTGTTCATGACTGTGGTTGAGATCCCCTGACCTAGTACATCATGCAACCTAATCCTTTCAAACATTAAAAAATAAAGTGGGAGAAAGGTTTTTTCACACACTAAGGGCATCATTTGAATGCAGCCTGGTTAGTGTATGAGAGAAAAGAGATTGAGAAAGGAGCAGAGGGGGAGCAAGAGACTGAACAGCTTCCTTATGAATCATCTGAACAACTTTAACACTCAGACAGCACTTTAACATTACAGATTTCCTGAGGTTTATCTAATTCCCTTCCATACCACTTCACACCTACCCACCTTGTTCCTGAACTTTGTCGGGTCTTGCAGCAATCAGCTGCTCTGCATGCTCTCCTCTGCATCTGCTCTTCACAACATCACCTGTGGTGGAAGCAGGATGTCCTTTGAGCCTTTGCTTTTTTTCAGATCACAGAGGAGCAGCCTCAACAACACAGACACGGAAAACCTTTCCCTCTCTGTATGGATAACAAGACACCGAAAGCTAGACCTCAGGCAGCTCGGCAGCTCCACCAGTCTCTCTCCCTGGCCATCTAATGATCTATTCCAAACAGGAGTCAGCAGGAGAGGCAAGGTCTACAGCACAAATGCCTGCAAAATATTCAGAGCAGGATGAAAAACTAACCAAATTCTGGGGTTTGTTGCCTTGTTTTGAGGTTCCTTGATATGCCTACTTTCCCCAGAAAATTGGCTCGTTAATAAGTAGAAATGGGCCAGTACTTTCTCAAATAAAGGTATTTTCTGGCTTCACCCTATGTGTGAAAATGCACACGTGGGATGGCCACTTTGCTGTCATGGGTGGTTGGGTGCAATTGTCCCGTAAAAGAGAGCTGAAGTTGGTTGCGTGGATGCATTCTCTTAGCCCCTAGCTCCATTCGGTTGCTGGCTTTTGTCTCCCCTTCGCTCTGCAACAGCCTCACCGCCATTTCCTGCTCCTCTCTTTCCATCTTCTTACACCCCCACCCTCCCCACATCGTATTGCCTTCCCCCTACATCATTCCCACACCTTTCCTTTTTGCTTGGTCTCCTCTTCCACCCCATCCCATCTCCTAATAATTGTCCGTATGATGTTAGCCTCTTTGCCCTGACCCTTCTCGCTGTTGATTCTGCTACATAGGGCTTCACCTTGTTCTTTGGGTGTGAACAGAAGTGATGGCAGAGCGTCGCTGTCACAACCCAACTTCGGTCAGGAACCTGCCGCCACCATGGTCCCAACTGTGTCAGGGTGGCCAACAAACGTACAGTCACCAGCCACCCACGGGTGGGCGGCCGGTGGCTGCACCTTTGTTGGCCAGCCTGACACAGTTGGGACCATGGTGGCGGCAGGTTGCTGACCTAGGACAGGTTGCAGGAAGGTTTTTAGCATTGTGCACAGCGTCCCTCCCCCCACCCCCCGCCATGATGGGCAACCATGGCAGCTGGCCATGGTGGACCCAATCCAGGCCAGGTCACAGTGGGCTACAACAGACGTGATAGCCCTCTGTAGCCCACTTTGGCCCGGTCGGGTGAACTGTAGCCCGTGCTGTGATCCCAGAGACCTTTAGGATCACAGCCCAGGCTCACCGCTGACATACCTGGGAGCAATCCCAGGCCAACTCTGACCTGGCCACAGTCATCCATGCTTTCATCACCTCTCAATTAGACTACTGTAACGCACTCTATGTGGGGCTACCCATGGTGACGGCTCAGAAATTGTAGCTGATGCAGAATGCGGCGGCCCGTCTCCTAGTGGAACTGGGCCACCAGGAGCATATCACTCCAGTGCTCCGCTCTCTGCACTGGCTGCCGGTGGTTATCCAGGCCCGATTCAAGGTGTTGGTTTTAACCTATAAAGCCCGTCCGGCGATGCCCTGCTTCAGGTCCCCTGAGTTTCTCAGGTGGCCACAGAGAAGAGGGCATTCTCAGTGGCCGCGCCTACGGAACTCCCTTCTGGTGGGGGCCCGGCTGGCCCCGAACCTCCCTTCTTTTCGGAAAAGTTGCAACACCTGGCTCTTCCACCAAGCGGTTGGCATGGGAGAGGGGTAGGGGGTGGGGAGAGGGGTAGGGGGTTGTTTTCTGTTTCCTCCTTTTTATGATGTTTTAATTGTTTTGTTTGCCGCCCCAAGCTGCCTGTGGAAGGAGGGATGGGGTAATAGGTTTTTAAAATAAATAAATAAACATCTGGCAGTGCAACAAATGTGCTGGTGTCCCACGGGCCAAAGTGGGCCACCATCACATTTGTTAACATCCCTTGTCTCCATTCCTAACAGAGGTGAGAGGACTCTGCTCAGCTTGCTCCTATCTCCCTCACTTAACTCTCTGCCCGTTTTCACACAGATGTCCCGGTCCCCCTCGCACACGTGTGCAGATTGGGGAGGGGGGGCACCCATTCGAACGCCGCAGCAGATGCGGGGGGAATTGGTGGATGCCCGTGGGAACGCTGCAGGGGTGTGTGCATGCACGCTCCTGTACTCCACCCATCACCCACGCACAGAGCAATGGGCGCCAATACCCAATGCTCCGTGCGTGGAGATGGGTGGGGGTCTATGGGACCCCCGTGGCCACGCACCACCCACCCACCGTGCCACCCCCATCCCCACACACACACACGCCCATTAGGAAAGGGCCTCTTGTCTCTTTCAGCCTCCCTTCAGATCCTTGTTCTGCCCAAATACATAGACTCATCAGAGGAAATGACCTCTGTAAAATAGCACACTGGTGTATTGGGACTGGGGTGTTGGGAAGGGTAGTGAACACTCCCTTGACTGATGCTCAGCTTTCCACTTTGTCTATTTATTTACCTCATGGGAAAAGGTGCAGTGAGAACTCTCAGTACCCACAGACAAAGTGCTGAATTCTCAGTGGGCCAGATGGGTATTCTTCCTTCAGAAAATATACTGCGTGTTGTTTTCTACACCTTGGATCCAGTACTGGCTGCAATTCTCAAAGGAGCCTTAAGAAAAGCCCTTGGCCCACCAGTAATGGCGGACACAAGGGCTCCTTGTCGTGCTCCCATGGGAAAGGGGGCAAGGAGGAGACAGTTCCCGCTCCCTGCTGCAGCAACTTTGCTGCAGCAGGAGAATTGCTAGGGAAGCAGCCAAGCCGCAGCGGGGGAAAGTGCGGTCCGGCCAGCATCGCCCCAGCAATGGGGCTTGCACCAATGGGATGAGTGTAGCCTCCGAGGCCCCTCCCCCTGAGCGGTGGGGCCTCTTCACCCGTTGTGCCCCGTCCAAGCCTTATTCGCAGCTTAGAAACAGAATGAGCAAGCCGCTCCTTCAGGTTCCAGCGGTCAACAGCCTTTCCTTCCCCCGTTCAGGATGGGAAAGGCAAAGTCTAAGAGCCAGAAGGGTTCCCAGCCTCAGTACACGGGCCCAGCAACAGAGCCCACAACAGAGCCCCCAAGCAGGCTGGTGGCCCCCACTCTCCCACAGGTACCAGATGAGTCCTTGGAAACTGCCGAGGGTCGACCCCCCTCATGGGGGGATCTTCCCTGGCGGTCCATGCAGGATCGACTGGTGGGGTGTGAGGCCTTGATGCAGCACATGGCCATGTCCTGGGCCAGCCGCGCCCCGCCCTCATGGAAAACTCACAAGGATTCACCCCCCTCCCCCTGGAGGTTGGCCTTTGACCCCAGCCCCTCTCTCCAGTGGGGTGGCAGCCCCGCCTATGGGCATGGGGTCCCAGGGACCCATGTAGGCGACAGCCCATGCAGGGATACCCGTGATGTCGGTGGTGGGCACCAGAGCTGTCCCGGAGCCTTCATGGGGGGAGGCCATCCAGCCGCCTCTGGCCCCAGGGGTTGTCCAGCAGGGCGACCAAGATACGCATGCAGGGCAATTCCATGGGCACAGCCCTCCTCTGGGGCCAGTTACCGATCCCGCAACCGGCATGGCACACACACCCCGAGGAGAGGGGGCAGAGTGGTGGTCCCCCCAACCAGATACAGGGCAGACGTGGTGGGGACGGCATGTGTGGGGACAGAAATTACCGCCCCCCTCCCCGGTGGGCCAGGGCCCCTCCCCCGAGGGGTGGCCCCCAGGGCTTTGTGGCCCCTCCCTCAGGAGGGCACAATCCTTTGCAAGCCCTTCCCCTCATGTCCCTCCACCATATGGGGGGCGGGCCAGAGGGGCCCCCTCCCTCCCCCCACAGGGACGAGGAGCCAAAGCAAAGGAGGATGGAAGAAGGTGAAGACCTGCTGGCACCAGGAGTGCAGGAGGCGTTCCAGAGGATCACGACCCTTGAGAGGGAACTACAGGCCATGGCTCAGGAATACCAACCCCTGCCAGCGTTCGCACTAGACCCAGGAGCCGAAGCAGCAACATATGGAGGTATGAGGAATCCACAGTTGGACAGATACCTGGCAGGGTCCAGTCAGGCACCACAGTACTTGGACCCCAGGCGGGTGCTGGGAGGGAGGGGTTGTATGGGACCTGCACAGGATGGTACAGTGACAGCTGCCTGTTTACACCACTCCCTGGATGCCAGCGAGCAATATGGCAGCTGGAGTCGGGACCCCAGCAACCAGGCTTAATCAGCTCACAGTAGGAAGAAACGAGACCCTCACGGTGGAACGGGGTATGGGTGCCCACCCCAAGCCAGTATGGCCCACCACCCGCAGCAATAGGCAGACCTGGCTCATACAGGGTCCAGGCTATCCAGGTGTGGGCTCAGCCACAGGGCACCCACAGAGCACCCACTGGAGGACAAAGACTGCCCCCCACACCCGGGGGTGGATATGCGGATGTTTCAACCCCCATAGGGGCCCACCTCCTCCAGCCCACGAGAGAAAGGATTTGGAGGGGTGAATACATAGATATTTTCACTCTTCTATTTACCAACCCCATACCCGACTCAAGCGACAGGGACGATAAGAAGGAAAAGGAGCGCTTTCAGCACCCAAAGGCTGACCGTAATTGGTCAAATTGGACGGTAGCCTACTCCATCTATCGGGGTCATGGTTCAGGCCTACCCAGACTGAGCATACGCATTGATGAAGTATGCTGATATCGTCCGACATACCTATGATATGGGATCCTCTGGGGCCTGTCTCAGGTACAATGAGGCATTCTGCCACAGAGCCTCATACACCCCCAGCCTAAGATGGGGGACACATGCCCTGGAACTGTGGTTAGACTGCATGAACGATGCGGCCAATGCCCCCAGGTCCGATAGCGGGCACGTCCTACCTCGAGGTGGAGTCGCACCGTCCAATGACCTCTTTCGGAGCGAGGGCCATAAGGCCCAAAGCCCCAGTGTCGCCCAGGGTTGGGAATTCACCCATTCGGGTAGCTGTAGGCGCACATGCTGTAGATTCAAGCACGTGTGTGCCATTTGTGGGGGGATCCACACCACAACAACATGCACCAAGGTGCGACAGCCCTGGGACAAGGGTAGAAATGGCCAGGGACCCCCCAGGAAGGGAAACCAAGGGGGCCCTCTGGGCAGGGGCGCTGCAAAGGGCCCCAACCCAGTCAGGGTTGAACGGCTGGAACAGGCGCTAGCCAGCCACCCGGATAGAGGCAAAGTGTTGTACATAGTTAACGATTTCCACAATGGTTTTAGGATCCCGGCACAAGATGTACAGCAGGGCAAAGTTGCTTCCAACCTAAAATCCATAGCGGGGTTAGGGTGAGGACTAAATTAGCTAAGGAGATCAGTGAAGGGAGAGTAGTCAGTCCTTTCCTGACACCGCCAGTAGTGGACCTGATCATCTCCACCCTGGGAGTGGTCCTGAAGAAAGCCCCTGGTGAATTTCACCTAATACACCATTAATCCTAGCCTCGTGGCAGGTCAGTTAACGATGCCATCCCAAAGGAACTCACCACAGTCCATTACATTCCTTTCGACACAGCAGTTCAATTGGTAAAGAATGCCGGCCACAGCGCACTCCTAGCCAAGTGCAACATCAAATCTGCCTTTCATCTGCTGCCTGTCCACCCTGACAGCTTTTGCCTCCTCGGCTTCCATTTTCAAGGCCAATATTATTTCGACTGGATGATGCCCATGAGCTGCTCGATTTCATGCTCCACCTTTGAGCGGTTCAGCTCCCTGATCAAATGGGTGGTCCGGCAGCAGGCAAAAAAGGGGGAGATCACAAAATATCTGGATTATTTCCTCTTCGTAGGCAGAGCAGGAACCCCCGAGTCTGTTGGACTGATGGAGACTTTCAAAAGGGTGGCGGAGAAGACAGAGGGACCAGCCACCACACTCACTTATTTGGGTATTGAGATGGACACGGTCAGGTGCATCTCCTGCCTACCGGTGGATAAGCTAGTAATGCTGAAAGCCAAGGTAGAGGCCTGCCGTACCGCGGTAAAGGTAGCAGTCAGGGAGCTCCAATCACTTGTGGGCAGCCTCAATTTTGCATGTAGGGTTGTCGCCCCAGGATGTGCTTTCCTGTCCTGGCTACGACAAGCTCGGGGGTAACCCCCCACCACACCACCACATTCATGTGACCCAGGAGATGAAAGATGACCTTCGAACATGGGCATCATTCCTGGTTAGGTTCAATGGGGTCAGCTTCTGGTGGAAGGATCTCCTGCTACAGGCTGAGCTACAGGTGCATTCCAACACCGCAGGTGGCATGGGATTTGGGGTGTATTTCCAGGACAAGTGGCCCCACCCCATGGCCCCAGGAATGGATTGAACAAGGGATCACCAGGCACTTAACATTCCTGGATTTTTTCCGATCATTTTGGCCGTAAATATTTGGGCGGCAGACTTTGATGACCATTCCATCCTTTCCTGGTGTGATAACATGGTAGTGGTACACGTTATCAACTCCATGTCCTCCAGGTCCCCCAGGGTCAAGAGGCTGGTTAGGGTACTCATATTGGCATGCCTGCGGCACAACATCATGTTTGTTGGCAGGCACGTACCAGGTATTAGCAACAGCATATCCGATGCCCTTTCTCACTTCCAGATGGAGCGCTTTCCCTCCCTGATGCCTGGAGCCAGACTGACACCAGAACCCCTCCCGCCGACTGTGTGGAGCCTTGGATCCTAGAATTGTACAATGTCATACAAGGATCCCTGGCTGTGCGAACCTGCGCGGCTTACGAGCGGGCCTTCAGGGAATTTCAGGAATTTCGGGCCCAGAAGGATTGGCCAGTAGATTTCCCGATCCCTGAAGCACAGATACTCCAATTTGCCCTGCCCCTAAGGAATGCGGGTGTAGCCGTAGGAACTATCGCCAGTAAGCTGTCTGTCCTAGGTTTCATGAGACGTTTAGTAGGTCACCCCCCACCAGACATGGGGTTCTTTGCTCGTAGAATGCTGGAGAGCTGGTCACGAGAGTGGCTCAGAACAGGATAGCAGGGCCCCTATTACTCCCTCCCTTTTCATCAGGATCTGTGACGCCCTCCCCAGAATTTGCTCTGATCTTTTTGAGTCCAAACTTTTCGCCACATCAGTCAAGATAGCCTTCTTTGGGGCGTTCCAAGTGAACAAGGTAGTGACCGAGTCAGCCCGTGACAGTACCAACCGGACACTGGCCACTGAGGATGTCCAGATAGAGTGCCAGGCCCTCCGCCTCAGGCTGAGGTGGTCTAAGACGGACCAGAGGGGCAGAGGCCAGACAGTCACCCTCTACAGGGCTGGAGCCCCCGAGCTCTGCCCTGTTCAGGCCCTTGAGGAGTACCTAGGGACCCGCCCACCGACCACGGGGGCCTTGTTCCGACACGCAACCGGTGCCCCCCTTACAGGTACCAATTCAACGCCATATTGCGGAGCACCTTGAGTTACGTTGGCCTCCCCCCCCCGCCCCCCCAGCGACTATGGTCCACACTCATTTAGAATAGGGGCGGCCTCCTTTGTGGCAGCAGCTGGCCTCCCGGAGCAGGGCTGTAGGGCACTGGCAATCTCAGGCTTACCAAACATACAAGCAAAGCCTCCCATAGTAACCTTGTCTCTTTTGTCTGTGCTCCCAGGTCCAGCAAGGTTCCCCCACAGAAGCCAAATTTGGATCATTGGCCACAGCCTTGTGCTCTGAGCCGGGAAAGCAGCTGGGCAGACCCGCTGGGGATCCCAGTTGGGATTCTCAGCCCAAGCCGTGATCCATTGGATGGGGCGTGGTGGGATGAGGTGGCACCAATTAGCACCGGACGTGGTGGTAATACACTTGGGTGAGAACGATTTGCCAAAGAAAAAAGGGGTTAGATTAATCATGAACATCAAATCTGACCTGCTGGAAATTGAGAAGCTTTTCCCGGGGGCTGTAATTGTCTGGTCTGACCTGGTCGGCTGGTTAACATAGGACAAAGCCATACACCCCAGGAACATTGATAAAACCCGGCATAATATCAACAAGGACGTTGGGAAGTGGGTTACCCACAGGGGCGGCCATAGGGTGACCCACCATGGAATTGTGTACTGGAATTCCAAATGTATTTGCTCTGACGGGGTGCACTTGTCCTTGCCAGGAAATGATAGTTATTTGGCCACGTTGAAGGCCAAGTTAATGGTGATGGTAGAAGGCAAATTGGGCATGGGTGGGGGACGGGCCCATCTGATGTAACCATCAGCGGCCCCTTAGTGGCAGGGGTCCAGTACTGTTATTATGTTCTGGTAGGAAATAACTAGTTGTCTGAGTCATCTCCCTAAGAGATGGGGACACAACACCTGGCGCAGAGGCAGGGCCAGGGCCCCGAGGGATCCGCGGGTCTGCGAATCGCAGATTTCCCGCGGAATTCCCCTCCCCCCGCGGAATCTCCTGCCCCGCTTCCCCCAGCGCAGAATTTCCAGCCTGCGCTGCGGGGACGCGGGGCAGGAGATTCTACGGGGGAAGGGGAATGAACAAACCCTCGGGGCTTCCCCTCCCCAGCCTCCCCAGCAGCCCAGGGCCCTTTAATTTGCTTACCAGGGATGGCTGCAGCAGCTGCTCCGTCCAGCA
>QEPC01002256.1:2804216-2831340 GCA_003113815.1 Sphenodon punctatus | reverse complement strand
TGCGGGGGGAGGAGGAGGCAAACCAAGCCCCCCCCCCGCATGGTAAATCGCGCCGAGGCGCAGAATTGGCCCCTGACTCCCGCGGAATTTTTAAAAAAATTCCGCGGAAGAATCGGGGCCCTGGGCAGGGCACGGCCAGTGCTGGGATTAGCATCCCCTGGAGGAGTGTTCTGTAAAGGCGGGTAGGGACATGCATGGTCCCCAGCACCCAAAAACCTTAATCCCATCCGGAAAGGACACTGTCCCCTTTGGCCACGGCCGCAAGCCAGGTGCCAAAGGGGAGACGTTTGAAGAAAGCCATTGGGGCTGGCATTGGAGGGCACATCCAGGCCAAGCCGCTAGCAGTTATAGTTAATCTGTTATTTTCGTTAGTACTGAACTCAAATTGCTTAATGGCAATTACCCCCACCAGCCTAATTCCAATCTGAATAAAGAGTGCGGCCGTTTAAATCCAATAACTGTTGTCCTTGTCTCATTCCGGAAGCGCTAACAAGGGCCCTGTGGCGCTGAAAGCTTGCATACTGTCACCAACAGGAGCTGGTCCAGTAAAAGAAATCATTTGAACTGCTTTGTCTCCATTGAATTTATTATTTGGGGAATGAACACAGCAAGCAACCATGTACTCTCTCTAGACTTAAGAAGTTAAGAAGCATCATTTCAGTAGTAGTTGAACCTGACTCTCTTAGGCTCCTCTGAAATCCTTAATCCAGGTGTAAATACAAAGCAATTCCCTGAAAGGTAGAAAAGCAGCTTCTGATTTTGTACTAATGTAAGCGGGATCAGAATCTGACCTTTGGCCTTCAACCATTTATAAAGCTTTCTAGAATGTACCTTCTTCCTCCAACTTCTTGGAAAGGGGAAGGTAACTTGTGTAAGAGGATTGATTGTCTTAATGGGCAGCCTGCAGCTTAACTCACAGGCATTCTTTTTTAGTTGCTCTGCAGAGTTGCCACTTGGTTCTCATGAAAATATAAAGTATCCTCTTTTCCCATTCACTTCCCCATTGACCTGAACATTCATCCCTTGCATGAGACTCACAGGGAGTGCTTAAAAACCTGCAGCGAGTGAGGAAATGCACACAATAGCAATGCAACCTTACAATCGTTGCCCCCTCCTCTCCCCACCATTTTGAAACCTGGCAATGGTTGTATTAGCCTAATGAAGCTAACACAAGCAATTATCCAGTGATCTGAAATTAAACAGGCATTGTAGGTGTGATTTCCTTAAATGAAAGTTTTTATTATTCATCGGCTCAGTGCCTTTGAGAAGGAGGTGAGAAAAGTGTTGAATGCAAGAAGGTTTTTAGCTGCACACCTCTCATGGATATTAATGCAATTTACATGGCTGAATACCTGCACTCTTCATTATACCCCCTGGTGACTTTCCCCTGCAATACTAGGCAGCCCCAGTCTGGGTCTCCTGTCTAATCCATTTTATAGTGACTCTTGGGCATGTAATTAAAGTAGACTTGAGCAAGTTTTTCCACACGCACTAATGTACCTGCTGTAAATCTGAAAAACAATAATCAACACAGAGGAGTCCCTAAAATAATTACTGAATAGCCATCATTATATTACCACATGCCCACCAAGTAACTACTAGTATATTATTTCCCCAGTACAAACCAGTATAAGCCACTAGAAATGCCCATACTGCTTATATCCATTCCCTCTGACAAATGCCTGGGGGAGGAGTGAACGCTGGTCTTTCCAGTGTCCAGGAGACCTAAAGATCTAGGCCTGGCTGACCCGACCTAGTAGAAATCTCTTCACTGGCAAAGCCCAGGGAGTCTGCAGGAAGAGTGCTGTCAATAATGGGCTATGTCAGAATGTGCCTGGCGTGGGCCACTCTGAAAATCAGTACAAGCTGCATAGATGTTGGGAACAGCAGTGCTTAAGAGGTGTGCTCAGATCACGGGGGAGGGTCATGATCCGTCTCCCTGTCCTTAAGTGCATGCCCTCCTCGCATGCCCCTTTCATTCTTGTGGCGCTTGAGAGTAGGGACTAGATCTGTGGGCCAGCCCCAGGCATTGGAAAGGAGCCAAAAAATAACCCCAACCAGAGGCTGATGTAAGTTCCCCACCCTTGCTCTAGACTGGGGGATGGAGAACCTCAGGGCTAATTTGTATCTGGCTCCTGGTTCAGTTCCTCCTGCAAGCACTGAGAAACTGAACTCAGGGTAAGGAAGCAGAGATGAGGACTTGCAGACAAAGATAGGGGGCAAATCCATGACCTGACCTTTTTCTTCCGGAGTGCACCCCTTAAGAGCCCCCACCCCAAGTTCTCTGTGGGTCTCAGAGATTGTATTAGTTTTCAAAGTGGCCCCTGGGACAAAAGAAGGAAAAGGTCCCCCATCCCTGCTCTACACACCAATATAAACAATAAAGATACAGCAATAACGATGAGCAATATGCATAGCTATTACCAGCTGGTGCATTCCCAAAACTTACTTCCCAACCTTTCACATGGCAAAAGTGGGACTCGCCCTCAGTGAATAAGCTCTGCCCTCTTGTACGCTTACACACATAGACTCACACCCCTACTAACATTCCAAGTGCAGAAAGAGGGGTACAATTTCTCCTGCTTATCATTCTACTTAGTTTCTTGTCGTTACATCCTCTCTCAATTGTCCTCAAGTGTTTATCCTGGGAGGAAACCTGGAAAGAGGTTCCTGTGGCTGGAATACTTGTCTTTATGTCTCTTTCACCTGAAAGAGGGACTTTGACCCTCCAAGAGGGAAAGTGAGATTCAGCATCCAAAGAGAGGCTGCCCCTCCTAAATAGGTACTGTTGGGATGTATGCCATTGGCAGCTTAATAAAACGAGGCTTTTGTAAGGGATTTGGAGAAGGACAGGGCAGTAGCTTATGTGGACTTAGATTCTGTGGGTACCTTTGTTCCCCTAGAAAGAGCCATCAGAGAACTAGGGTTACAAATTCCTCTGGAGAACGTTTATTGGGATCTGGTAAATTGCTGAAGCAGTTAAAGGACTAAGAATATCTGGCACACTTATATACCCTTCAAGTTTGAAAACACTGAACACTTACCATGACTATAGATAAAGAGACTGGAGCTCAGTGCCAATCAGAAAGAAAACAAAATTCCATCCTAATGTTATGGGGGAAAGGAGAGCATCATAAGTGAGAAGCTATTAGTCAACAGCATCTAATATCTGTGGTCCAATTACAATTAGGCTAGAATGGTGATGAATAGAAAAAATAGAACAGGGGGGACAATTGTAATTGGTTCCTTTTTCTTGTCTAACTTTGCGGATCTCTTCTGCAGAAGACTTGCTTTTTTCCCCTTTTAAAATTAGCTTCTAGATGATCTGTTATTTTTTCTCAGCCTGACCAGCTGAGTACAAAATAACTCGAAAGTCTTACAAGGTCTTAAGTTCTTTCCTTTGTAACTATTATTTCATTTACTTTTATATTTTGTATGTTCATATATTTTTATTCCTGTTTGTAGTGATTTAATAGTTTATTCCATTGTATTCAATTGTAGTGATTCATTTTAGTCTTTTCATAAAGATTTTAAACTTTGCATCTTGATATTAGCTTGGTTATTTTTGGAGTGGGAGAAAAGACAGCAAACCTAGAATCCATCCTGATTGTCACCTTTATCAAGCCACCACTTAGGAAGGGTGTTGCAGGTGCAAAGGGTTAAGCTAGAACACAGCAAGTAGATACTAAGATAATTCATCTCTCATATGGGACTCAACCCAATTTGGTTGGTTCACCCATGTAGAGACCGGAGACGTTCCAGAATGCCCTTGGGGAGTTACTCTCTGATCTCGATGACCGCCTGCTCGATGACCTCGTGGCTCTCTGGAATACTCTGCTAACTGACGCTATTGATTGAACGGCTCCTAAACGTCCGCTCCCTGATCACCAACAACGCAGGTCCCCCTGGTTTACGGAGGACTTGTGGCAGATGAAGCGAGAAGGGCGGCAGTTGGAGCAACGGTGGCGTCGTTCTCATACTGAAGCTGACCAATTGCAGCATAGAGTTAATTTACGAAACTATTCCATGGCTGTGCAGGCAGCGAAGAAAAGATTATTTGCTGCTCTCATAGCATCTGCAAAGTTGCGTTCAGCTGAGCTTTTCCGGGTAGTGAGGGAGATTGTCAGTCTGGTCTTCCTTCACCTGGAACTGGAATTTTCCAGTCCTCGCTGTGACATGTTTGTCAACTTTTTTGTGAATAAAATTGCTCAAATTCACCACAACTTTGACTGCTTGCGGCAGTAGGAAAACCAGAGGTAATGGAAGCCCCGTCTTGCCCTGTTTTATGGGATCAGTTTCAGTGGATGTCGCTCACTGATGCAGAAGATGTCCTTGGGGCGGTTAGAGCCACTTGTTGTGAACTGGACCCATGCCCATCCTGGCTGGTTAAGGCCAGCCCGGAGATGTTGGGGCCACTGCTGGCTGGAGTGGTCATTGCCTCCTTCAGAAAGGGCAGAGTGCCAGGCTGCCTCAAGGAGATAGTGTTGCAGCCTCCGCTCAAGAAATCATCACTGGACGGTGACTCCCTGGCCAGCTATCAGCCAGTCTCTAACCTTCCCATTTTAGGGAAGGTTATTGAATGGGTGGTGGCTCTGCAGCTTCAGGGGCATCTGGAGCCTGGACCATGTCAGTTTTCTTGCTCCCTCGCAATCTGGTTTTCATCCGGGTTTTGGTACCGAGACTGTGCTTGTAGTCCTGGTCGATGGCCTCCACCATGAGTTGGACCAGGGTCATTCAACCCTGTTGATCCTGTTAGATCTCTCAGCAGCATTTGATACTGTTGATCATGAGTTGTTGGTGACTTACTTGCGGGACCAAGCCGGGGTGGGGGAGACTTCTTGAATGGTTACGCTCTTTCCTGGCCGAGAGAACTTAGTGAGTGGTGTTGGGGGACTGTTCTTCGTACCCCCAAGACATCGTGTCTGGGGTCCCGCAAGGTTCTGTTTTGTCCCCTCTCCTGTTCAACGTATATATGCAATCGCTGGGCGAGGTCATGAGAGGGTTTGGTGTTCAGTGTCACCATGCTAATGACACCCAACTCTGCCTCTCATTTTCATGGTTATGATAGCCAACTCTACTTCTCATTTTCATCTGACCCTGGCCCTGCAGTCTCGGTGCTTACTCAGTGTTTGGGGGATGTGGGGAACTGGATGAGGGCAAGTCGTCTGAGGCTGAATCCTGACAAGATGGAGGTGATGCTGGTGGGGAGAGGTGGGGGGTAGAGGTACCCATCATTGATGGAGTGCATCCCTCCTTGGTCCCTCAGGTTTGGAGTCTGGGGGTGCTCCTCGACTCCCAGCTCCACCTGGATGTCCATGTGGAGGCTGTGGCAAGGAGCGCATTTCACCAAGTACATTTGGTGAGGCAACTTCAGCCATATGTCTCGGACTCTGACCAGGCCACCATCGTCCATGCTTTCATTACCGCTAGACTGAACTATTGCAATGCGCTTTACGTAGGTCTACCCATGGTGATAGTTCAGAAGCTGCAGCTGGTGCAGAATGCAGTGGCCCGGCTCTTCACAGGGACTGGGCACTGGGTGCACATAACACCAGTGCCCTGGACTCTGCACTGACTGCCTATTGTCTTCCAGACCTGATTGAAGGTGTTGGTTCTTACCTATAAAGCCCTATACAGCCCAGGCCTCACATATCTGTGGGACTGCCTTGCTCCCCGGGCGCTAGATCGGCCTCTTTGGTCATCGGTGAATGCCCTCCTCGAGGTCCCTCGGATTTCTTGGGGGGCGATGATGAGGGCATTCTTGGTGGCCTCACTGAGACTGTGGAACTCCCTTCCAGTTGAGGCCCAGGTGGCCCTGGACCACCCCTCTTTTCGATGGATGTGTAAGACCTGGCTGTTTCATCTGACATTTGACGAGGGAGATGGGTGAGGTTTGGGGGGCTAGGGGGGGTTAGGGGGAGAATTTAGTTGCCTTGGTGGTTTTTTGCCCCATTATTTATGTGTATATATATATGTGTATATTTATTTAGTATTTTATATTTTATGAATGTATTAGGATTTGTGTAATTTTATATTATGTGTATTGAAGCAGGTTTTTAGAGGTTTGTTAGTCGCCCCGAGCTGCTTTCATCCGACGGGGAGGGGTATAAATTGGTAAAATAAAATAAATAAATAGATGGCATGAGCCCCACCTATCTGCAGGATCACCTCACCCCCCTGGTCCTGGATCAGCCCCTGCGGTTGGCTGGGAGTGCCCTCCTTGAAATTCCCTGGGTATCTCGGGTGGTGACGATGAAGAGGACACCAAGGCTGTGGAGCTCCCTCCTAGCCCCAGACCTTCCCTCTTTCCAAAGACAGTGTAAGACCTGGCTGTGGGGAGGGAGGGATTTTTAGCTCAGCCTTGGGGTATTTTTATAGCTGATTTTATACTGTTTGTATTTTGTTTATTTATTGATATATTATTTATATTTGTATTCTATTTTTATATGGTTTTAATATGTTGTGAGCTGCACTGAGCTGCTATAGCAGGAGGGGGCAGCCAAGAAATCAGAATAAATAAATATGCTTCTTCCTCAATTGCTTCGTCAAAATTATACATCTAATTAATTACCTGACATGTAGCAATTGGCTAACACTGCTCCCAATGGTGCTTAAGAGCTAAACATGGCCGACTGTATGAAACATGTTGTAGTGGAATGCACTTGATTAGCTTACTCTTGTCATCTCCATGTGATACTTTATATAACTGCAGGTAGCAGTAATGTTCCTTTCACTACAGTGTAACCACAAAAATGTCGCAGAAATAATTCCTCTCATTTTTGTCTTAAAGTTGCTTTCATTTAATATTCTGATTATGATTTCCAGAATTTTACAGCAGTTATAATGTTGGTGCTTATTAACCATTCTCGGCTCTTGATTTCCCTTCACCTAGGAAATAGGCACTATGGGCACTTCTAGTCAATAAACTTCATTGTAAACATCCACTTTGAGTCTGAGCTACAAAATGCAGCCCTCCAGAGTTGACATTTCTACTCAGTCACTGCAGATAAATCTGTTTGCATCTTCTGCTTTGATCAGTGTCCTTAGACATACAGTTGCAAATGCACTACCTATTATGCAGCATAGGAGACAGCAAACATCCCTGTGTTCTTGGTTGGAATAATTGGATACCCGGTGTTGAGGTCCTGCTACTGGCGTTAAATAATTTAAAGAGATGTCCAGTGAAAACTGTCTTCTTTCCAACAGAAGAGAATTCCACCTCCCTTAAGGTTTTTACCCAGTACTCTATTAAGTGCCTACCTGTGAAGTAGGACTGGTTCAGAACTGCTGTTCCGTTTTCATGGAACATTTCTGCAAAAACTGAACAGCTATGCCTGTTGGAACTGCTGAAATTCCGTGTTCCCCCTTACTATGAAGCACAATTTCAGAAATATGTAAGACTTCCCCCGGCTGCACTGGTGGCCTTGTAAAGGACTCAGCAACATGGCTGGAAAGAGAATTGGTCTAAACTGCCACAACCAGAAGCAACATCTTGTTGCTTGGAAGTCTGGCAAACAGATGCAGTCAAAAGGCTAGAGCAGAAGTGGGAAACCTGCAGCCTTTCAGCCAAATCTATCCTGCAGCTGTTTTTTTATTTGGCCCCTTTCCTGAATATCCGGCCTGTGGATCCAGTCCCTTATCTCAAGCATTGAAAGAGTGGGCTCAGGGGAAGGGAGCAAAGATGAAGTCATACATTCAAGGTAGGGGATGGATCCATGGCATAAATCCATAATCTTGATCCCTCTCCTTCCTGAGCACACCCCATGAGCACCTCAGTCCCAATTCCCCATCACATGGAATCACAGAGTTGGAAGGACCTCAAGAGCCATCCAGTTCAACTCTCTGCTTAGATGCAGGATGACTACTATAGCTACAACATCCCTGACTGATGGCTACCCAGCCTCTCTTTAAAAACTTCCAGCAATGGAAAGCCTACAACCTCCCTAGGTAACTTTTTCCATTGCCGGACAGCTCTTCGTGTTAAGGATATTTTTCCTGATATTTAACCAAAATCCACTTTCCTGTAGTTTGAGCCCATTCTTTCTAGTCTCTGTAGCAATACAGAACAGTCCCTTGCCATCTTGGTAACAGCCCTTTAAATCCATCTCTCCCCTTAAATCTTGTTTTCACTACGACTGATATACCCAGTTCCTTCAACCTTTCAGCATATGAAGAAAATAAGCATGTAGGTCAAGGAACAGAATAAACGTTTCCCCAGTCTGACCCAGCTACGGGGGCGCTCATGCTGAGGCCAGCGCACCCCACCCCACCATGGTAGGTAGCAATGACTGCCAATAACAGGCAGCCATGGCAACCCCTCCATGCCAGGCTGGGTTGGCGCGGAAACAGACGTGCCTGCCCTGTTCAGCCCAGTTGGATGGCCCTTGGGCCTGAACTGTGGGCCCAGTTCCTTCCAGGCCCATGTTTCCTGGCCAGCTGCCTACTCTGCTGGGGTCTGTACCAGGCCCAGATCTGGTGACCCAGAAACAGACATGTGGAGTGAGGCACTCGCCCAGGTGGGCTATAGCAGGTGAGCCAGTCCCCTGTCATGTTCATTAACACCCATCCATACTCCTGCTTTCCAGGCCCTTTATCATCTTTATGTCCCCCACAAGCCCACTCGACTTTGTCAATATGCTTCTTAAAATGAGACCAAAACTGGGCACAATACTCGAGGTGAGGTCTGACCAGTGCTGAATAGAGCCATGGTATTACTTCTGCTTATTTGGAAACAATGCTTCTGTTAATACAGCCTAAAATTGCATTAGCCTTTTTTACAGGTAGAAAACAACTCATGTTTGCTGATTTGTGTTCCAGGAGTAGAGGTGCAACTTGTTTAGGGCTCTCTGAGTCTTGTTGCCCCTCACCCTTCCTTCTCGGGTTGCTCTCCAGCTCCCCATGTTCCTGGGATTGGGATTTTCCCAACCTCCTGTCCAACATCCATTTGTTTATGGCATTCCCCACCAACATTTCATTTTCTGCATTTCTGGGGAGTACAGCCACCTGGATGGGTCCCTTTGAGCCCTCCCATTCTAAATCTACAGTTGCTGTGGGCAAAATATCCTTAATTCCCATTGCCAGGGATACCACAACCTTTCTATGAGTGTTCATTTTATCTTTGGGGATCAAGTCCTCCCGTACCATAACCATGTGTGCCCCATTGTCCAATATCCCCACACAGTTTACCCCGTTCACCTTAGCAGGTTTTCGTAGCAACTGATCGCCTGTGGGTGGGCTAGGGATAATATAGCAATCATCAACACCTCTAGAGACGGGTTGAGCTACAGACACAAAATTCGCACTGACAGTCACAACAATCTCCTCAGGCTTCCCTTTAGGGCTATGGAACTCCCTTTTTGGGGGGCAGTCTCGTGCCGTATGCCCTGTTTGCTTACACATAAAGCACGGTCTTGAATCATTATTAGAGGATTGGAAGATGTGTGTTCTTTGGAGTCTGGGTGATCCCTGTCTCACCCCTCCTCCATTCTCGTTTGGTTTGTTCTGGGTCAGGTTTCCTTGCTCAGATTGTGGGGTTTTATATGCATTCTGCTTATGGTAAGACCCCTGCTTAGGTTTTTCCCCAGTATTTGGCTTTCTTTCCCCCATAAGCTAAGATAGCATTTTAAGTGAATGAATCAGCCCTTGTCCCTGCCTCTTTGAGATTTGTGATCTCCTTATTCAGCAGGTGTGCCTTTAAATTCGGGGTACACAAGGTATAGAACTGTTCCAGCAATACAGAGTTAATAATTTTTTTCTTAGTTGCATTCCCACATGCATCTAACCATTTCACCCCATATTGTTTCAACATATTACAAACATCTGAATATGACATACCCTCTGCCTTCTTGAAGCTGCATAATTTCTGGTGAAAAGTTTCTGGAGTAATCCTGTAAGCCTCAAGAACTGCCTTTTTGAAATCATCAAAAGTCAGCACTGAGTTCTCCTCCATTTTTGTGTTGTAGACCTCTTTTGCTTTCACTGGGAGTTTGGGTGTCATGCTACCTGCCCTCCCCAGCGCCCTGGCCACGGGCATTTGTTTGGCATCCCAGACCATGTCTGCCGTGGTTTTCCTCCCTGGGCCAGGTCAAGCCACCGCCACATCGCCATCACTTCTGTTTTTATCCAAAGAGAGGCTCACATTATTACTCATACACGCATACACTCGCTGTTCCTACTTCATCCCACTCCTCGCCCACTGCTCATCTCTTTCACTGCTTCACATCTACTACCACTGTTCAGATCTCCTGCCTCTGTGCCCTCCAACATAGGCTGGCCAGCGCTGGGTGTCCTTCTTCCCTGTCTCTTCTCTGTGCCAGCAGAGGCCACCTAGCATTGCTACTGGTGCCGCAAATGCCCCACACTGGGCAGCCCCTGCTAGCACATGGAGGAGGCAGGAGAGGTGAGTGCTTGGTGGTGCTGAGGGAGCTGCGTGGACACTCCAACTCCAGGCAACCATTTCTTCCGAGAGCTGCAATAGAGATGCCAGAGAGCCACATGTGTCTCCCAAACCATTTGCCCACCTCTGCCACAGTGTTGAAAGCCATGGAAACACACACATTAGCCACTGATATGACTAAAGAAATAGTAATTGGCAGAGTACTTACACACTTTGACTTGTGTCCTATAGAACCAAAAAGAAAGGCCTGGTCTTTGCCCTGAGACGCCTACATTCTAAGAAAACAAATGCTGGAGAATGACTAATCTGCATAACACATTATTAACTGAACATTTGTATACACTAGCACCCAGAATCCTAGATCATACTGCTAGGAACTCTACTCACAGAACAAACAACAGTCCCTGCTTCAAAGAGCTAGAGCAGAATTCAGACCCAGAGCAAGATGTTGAAACAATGAAATAACATAACTGCCCTGAGTGAAATTAGGTTGTATTTGTATTGTTGTGGGGAAATGAGGTTCAGCCCTTACAACCCCAGGAAAAAATATACTTTCCCCATAGGAGCAACTTCAGGGTGATCTTTTTGTTCAGTGGGAAGATTCAACATGGCCATCACAGAGCATGCTGTGGGTTAGGGCATCCCCTTGGGATTTGCAAACTAAAACTGAAATGAAAATTTCCACATGACCAAAATGAATTTGTAAATTTAAAAATGTGTTCATTTTTAAAGGGTTTATTTCTTTTTCCTTTCTTTTTTTTAAGTCCAACCACTTTGGCAAAAAAAAAAAAAGTCAATCAAAAATGCCTCCCAACTCCATTACTGATGGGGTAAATCTGCCTGTTAGTCTGTTTGTATGGAGCTAAATATTTAAAAGAACCATCCTTTAAAAAAGAAACCCACCAGCTCCCTCATTAGAGAAAACCGCAAATACAAAAAACCCATCTCTCTACCAAGACTGCTCTGTATCCATGCCATAGGCATCATCAACCCTCCACTATTTATTTCAAATTGAATGGCAAAAGTGTTTTTAATTTTTATCCAGAATTTGGAATACCTTCTTTCTCTCCCTCTCTTCTTTCTTCAATGGACTTCCGTGGGAGTACTCTGGAGTAAGTGGTTGGTGGATTGCTGCCTATTAGGCTAATTTTTTATGTTAGCTACTCTAGTACAAAACCAGTGTGATGCCAATGTCATCAATGGAAATAGTTTTATCCCAGTGTAACAGGGATGAGAATTTAGCCTATAATCACTGAGGTTTATGTTGTTGTTTTCCTCTGATTTCTTGTCTGGTTTCTGCACCCCAACTTTCTCCTTGTCTTTGCTAATTCTCTTCCTAAAGAGGAGTTGAATAATTGAAGAATGCAATAACATTTCGAGACCAAAATGTGTTTTCTTTTATTTTCCTAGGCTTTGAATTTTTCGAAACAAGTGCCAAGGACAACGTAAATGTCAAGAAGACATTTGAACAGCTTGTGGATATCATCTGTGACAAAATGTCCGAAAGTTTGGAGACAGACCCTGCCGTTGCTGCCGGGAAACAGAACACAAGACTAAAGGACACCCCTCCTCCTCAGCAGCCCAGTTGTGGCTGTTAATACAGTCAGTGACAGAGGCAGCTCCGGCGCGTTCTATTGCCAACAGAGTATTTACAAATGGTCTATACGCCTTTATTTATAATGTCTTTAATTTATTTGGAAAGATGTTTTGTTTTATGTCAGCAGCTGGTACAGTACGTGCATACAGTTGTTGGAGATGTAAGCTTACATTTGTAAGGACTACCTGTTTGTCAGCATCTGGCCTGTGCATACGAATGGCTGTTTGTCTTTCCTTTTTTTCACTCTACACCACACAGTTACTTCAGCTGGTACTGGGACCTCAGACTAAAATTTGTCTGGAATTAACCTTTACCTCGTCAGTTTCTAATTGTACTGCTTACTCCTCGGAGTGATGATCAAAGAGTTTAGGAATAAGCTTCCTCATGGCATTGCCCTTTATTGAAAATCAATGTTAAAATATTGCAGGAGTCCAGCGAGCTAATTGCAGCCCTGTCCTGCTAGTATCAGCTAGGTAATTTGCCCGAGTCCACATTTCCCAAAGGATAATTCTGTAAAACAAAACTGGTGGCCATTTAGGAACTTCACAGTTGCCTCTATGCTATTTGCTCAGAAATTCAAAGCAACAGTAAGTCTAGAACTCCTGATCTGCCTTCTCTGAAAGCACAGCTAACTACCACTTGTTCTAAAGAAAAATTTCTGTTAGCTGATTGCAGGATGGGGTTTGTGTTCCATTGCTGAATGTTAGCCAATGTGTTACAATACTAATTGAATCAAGTTCAAATGGTAAAGCTCTTAATTTTACATACATGACACATGAATACCCAATTGACATGACACCCAAAGAAAACATCCCTTGATTTAAAGTTGTTCATAGTCAACAGCTACTGAGGCCGCATTGCTCTGGAGGCTCTGTTATTTAGGCCTTCAGGTCTTTCAACTTTGGGTAAAAACAGATGTGATTGGGGCTTGCTTTGGCCTGGGACCCGGCAGCATATATAAACACAAGCTGACAGATGTTGACCTGGGATTGCCCAGGGTGGTGGTGGGGGCTAGCCTTTGCTGTGACCTCCAGGCAACCTCCAAGGTCACAACCTGAACTGCCTAGGCCAGAGTAGGCAAGTACGTCTGTGCGTCTATGGCTTAGCCACCATAGCTGTGCCTCATCGGCCGTCATGACGGGAGGCAGGGCACACCTGCACGTTTGTTGTGCTCCTGGCTGTACCTGGCCTGTGCAGCCGGTGGGGCAGGTTGGTACCCCAACCTGACCCGGGGTGTGTCGCCCGGGACTTTCCACCCCAGGGCAGCCCAGGGAGCAGTTCCACTGACCACACATCTGTTTTTACTGTTTGTTTCTTGAAAAACTGTGACTGAATCAACTGTCCCTTTAGAAACAGCAGAACAGCTTTTAGTGAAATTACTGCAAGTTGTCTATCAGGCCAGAGTAGGGTCAATACATTTGAAAGATAATTTTCTCCAGTTTTTCCTTGTTGGAGGTCCATCACAAATTGGCAACAATTTTGGAAAATGAAAACTAATAACTTCTCCAACAATTTCTGGAAACAGACTACGTAAACTGATTATAAAATTGGCAGAAGACCGTGAAGTTAGCAGAACATCATGCAGTTTTTTTGAAAGCGTTTTTTTAAAATAGTCATCTCTCACCATGTTAATGAGCTCTCACTCTGCTAACTGGTGGCAATTTCTCATATCTGTGCCCTGACGTACTTTGTCCTGCTGCTTTATCTGGGTCACAGTGAAATTTCTCAACTAAATGGCATTGTTCAGAAGACATGAACTTTTATTGTTCTTCGTAGTTCCACTTTAATACCAGGTTGACATTTTTCAAACGCCAAGCAACAGAAATAAGGGAAGAAAAGAGAGGAACATGAGAGTCAGAGCTGCAGAACACTGCACATGACACACGTCTACAAAGAAATCCCTCTACAAGACATTACAGATGAGGTTACATGAGAACCCGATCCCCACATGGCCCCGGGGTGGGCAATCACCGCCACCACATTGCAGGGCTAGCACGGGGAGCCGGGCACATGGTACAGGATTGAGCCTGCTGCCTGCTTTACTGTTGAGGGGCAGAGAAGGGCACATGCTCCACACCCTGCCTGACAGTTGATGGGGAAGGGAAGTCAAGACAGATTGCAGTTAGGTGCATCAGGAAAGAGTGCAGGCTCCCCTCCCCCATGCGACCCACCCAAGAAACAGCTGATCAGGGGGCGGAGGGACCCAGAGGAGCACCTGCATGTGCTCCTCTGGGCCCACCCTCCCCCAATCAGCTGTTTGTCAGGGTAAGGACAGGGGTGAATGTGTGCTCCTGGGGGCTCCCACTCCCCCCAGTCAGCCCGACTGAACTGAAAGCCCGCCCCTGGCCATAACATGGCCGCACACAACAGACACCAGCACCCATCGCTCACAGCCCCACCGTGGAGCCCAATATACGGCAGACAGAAGGGGTCTGGCTACTGCACTGTGTGGCCTGGTTGCCCAGGGAGGGGTAAGGCTACCCAAGGTGTGGTAGCCTCCCCTCCCTTTCTCATGTAGCCTCTCCTTACATAAACTACCCGACAGGGCTGAGGATGGGATGGGGCTGGCTGGGCCACAGCGCCACTCAGGGCTTAAGGGCAGCAAGCTCTCATGGTACTGGCAGACCTGTCTGCTTTTGTGGTTCGCCACCCCAGTGGTTCGCCACCCCAGTTCATATGGGAAGGGGATGCATGGGCACCTGTTGCCACACATTTTTTTGGCTTGCCCTGCACGGTACACTCCGGATTTCTCGGCAGTGTGCCATGAGTAGGTGCTGAGTGGCTCACAGAAGTGCACATCCCCCTGCACCACCTTCAAACGGGTGGTTCAATGAGTGGTTCTGGGGTGGTCATGCGTGGTAGCATCTCATTTTAAAATGCACTCTGTTCACACTAACAGACACATCATCAGACTCTATGGGGGGAAAATGAGCAGGGAAAATCTCCAGACTGGCCTACATTCTTCCCTCTTGTGGGTAGGATTAGCAGTGAGGTGGGAAAGGCTCTGTAACCCTGCAGATGCATTGGTTTTCCAGCTAGCCTTCCCTGTCTCCAGAAGATCAGAGTGCCTAGTAACCTGTGCTCATTCGTAGGCTCTCTTCCCCTGCCATGACACCAGTTTAACAACTCAGTGTCTTCTTCTACCTTTCCATACTCCAGGCCCCTCCATTGAAGCTGCAGAACTGAAGCTAATGCTGCTTATTAACTTCCACGGCATTTCCCTTGCACAGAAAGCTGTCTAGAGAGCTTGCCCTACCCTCCCAGCAAACGAAGTATCCTGTAAACATGGAGTGAGACAGATATTACCAGAGGAAGGGATGTGGTGTCTATTTTTAGTAGGTGTACCATGGTGTACAGCATAACAGCTTTAGGTGCAGTGTAAGGAAGGAAACAGCTTTAGAAAAGGTGTAATGTTTGGTGCTCCCTCCAAGTACCAGCCCCTCCGTGCCAAAGAGAATATATGAGGAGGGGGTATTCCCCTCCCTCATACTAGTTCAGGAGTATCTGGCACTTACCATGAATGCTAGTGACTGCAGCATTCTAGCTGTCTCCTTTGCAGCAACACTTTGGTGGAAAGAAAGCACTGTTTCTTCTCTTGCCCACTTGGTTCACTGCCACTTGCTTGTTTTAATGCCTGTATTTCACTCCCCAATTGACAAAGCAGATATTACTTGCAGCTTGCCCTTTTAAGACATCACTGGTCCAACTTTTCCAAATGTGAAAGGCAGGCTAAGTGAGAAGCCAACTTTTGTCATTATTCTAAGCCCACATTTCTTTATGTTAATTTTCACATCCGAATCTCTTCTTTCTGCTTCAAAGAAGACGAACTGTCCCCATTTTTCCCTGGCTCCATTTAAAGTCATTAACAGTTATGCCCGTGTCATTTTATGAAGTAAACCCAATGCAGGATTAGCGTAATAGGATGCAGCCAAAGCACCCTAATTCTCACCAGGTTTCTGAACTGTGCCCCCGCTTCGAATGGGGTTTGTGCTGATGTGGCGTTTGAAGAAGCAGAGGTCTATTTCACATTTTCTCATTTCTTTTGTTCATATTTTCTATTCTCTATTCTGTACATTTTATACAGATGAGAAAGTTTTTGAAAGGGGGGAGGGGGGAATTGGGTGGAAGAGAGGGTCTGGATAGCATTAATTCTACCAGTCAATTGCAGAAATAAAAGAGGAAATGAGGAGGGGGAGTGACAAAACATTGTGAAATATACAAATTATCAGTGATCAAATAAAGCTTATAAAATTCTAGACCATCCTAGTGTTCTACCAATATGCAGGTGCAATTATGGAAGCAGTTTAAAATTTGAGCCAGACAGCCTTTTTTCCATTGAGGCCTGTGGCAAGAGACTGACATAAATTAAGGACAGTATTATTGTTTCATTTCATTACTTTGGGAGCAACCTTCCACCCGTTGAAGTCAATGACAAAACTCCCATAGACTTCGCTGGAAGAGTCTTGTACTGCCTGAGTGAATGCTTGTTATCAGCATAGAACTGTCTTCTCCACCATGCTTTCACGGGAAAGCAGACCAAGTGGCCAAAGCATTGGTTGCCTGGGCCCCACAGTGCCAGCTGAACTACTACTACTACAACACATCAACACATTTTCAAAGTGCTAGCCAAGCACAACCATCTTAGTGGCCCACTAGCTACTTGCCTTGACAATGCACCATTATGCAGTAGCCATGTCTTGCTCAATGCATGGTTAAAGTGTCAGTCATGAAGTTCCATAATGCAAAGGATGAGAACAAGCAAGCGAGGCTAAATCCTGCTGCATTCACATGCATGCACTAACACAGTTTATCACGATGTTGCATAGGCCCCATTGGGCTGCATGCTTCTCATTTTCAGATGTGACAAATGTGCCTGTCCTTATGGCTCCATTAACTCTTGGAACCGTAGTTTTATTTTGCCTTATTTATTTCAACCTGTTTAATTTGGTGTCTGAAATACATATGAGGTGACCTGTCTTTCTATCAAAAAAATAATCTCTAAACTGCAATGTGCATGACTGTTACTGGAACTGTTTGTTCCTTTGTGCTTCTACTCAATGTACTGCATAGAGAAACTACCTGAGCAACTAGATCGATGTGGCCTTTCCAGAGCACCGGTCTGAAAGATTAGCTTTTCTTACCAGTCTGCTCAGCTCTGTGTGTCCAGCTGTACTGCCTGCACCTTATTTATTTTAGGAATGAAGTGCTATATCATGGTGCACAATGTCTGCTGGAGCTGGATCCTAACTTTCAGAATTGTCTTTTCATTGTGTATATTGGAAACCAAGGGTGGGGCAGATTTCATGTCTGGTGATACCATTGTTTCTTCAGTAGCAGACAAACTGGGACAATTTCCACTTGAAAAATATTACTGGATTCTTTGTTCAGTAGCATGATTTGTAATGGCACTGCTCCACTGGCAGAGAGCATTGTGGGTTCACCTTGACCTATCTCATGGCCGAATGTGTTGTACAACGAATGGACCAAATTCCATTTTGGCATAACTCCATTAGGTAATGGAATTCCACCACAGGCTCCTCACCCCCCATAACTTGTTCACTGATGATTCTCCTTACACTGACCCATCCTTCAGGATCTCCCTTCTCCCCTTGTAACTAAGCCAAGCACATGCACCTGCAACTACTCAAATTCATGAATGTATCCCTGTGTCTCCTTATGTTCCCCTTCCTCTCGTTTCCATTCCTGCATTCATCCTAGACTGTAAGCCCTTCAGGGTAGGGATTTGTCTCTAATTGTGACTGTTCGGCACTAGGCTCGTTGTTTGTGCTGTATAATAGTAATCACTAGATTCGTAGAGCCAGATCTGTAACTGATGTAAATTGGCATAGTTGCATTGATAGCTTGCATTGCATAGTTTGCACTGATAGCTCCATTGCTTAGTTTCCACCATTGAAGATATGGCCCATAATAGTAAAGGAGCCATGGTCACTGCATTTTCCCCATCACCACCAATGGGGGAAAGCAGTGAACATGGATCCCTGATAATAGTGTTTTCTATAATGCAGACCAGAACTTAGCTTCTTCAAGGTTCAGTTCCGAACGCAGCTTAGCTGTAATATTTTTAAATAGTTCTCCCATGAAATAGATCAAGCAATTGTATATATTATCTTTCTTTAGTAAACTGCTTATTTATTTTTGTTTAGCTTTTTTTAACTTTTAATCAAGCTATATTGCTGCAACATGAAAATTGATACTGGAGCAAATACATTCCTTACAGAGATTTGGATGGCACGGGTATTTGTTCATTTGAAGAGAAGTCTGCTCACCCCCCACGCACACACTCACTCACTCACTCTCCAGTGGAACCTGCCCAGAAATTCACCAGAGATCACTTGGGTTAAGTCCACAAGCATCAGGCTAGTTTTCCTGGTGACAGCAGGAGCAGACGGCACATCACGTATACACAGACAACTGGTATTTTAGGGGAGAGAACATGTCTTCATCATCCAGCCATTTCATGCCCTTGCTTAACATGTGAAAACAGAAGCTAGGACAGAGGGACTGTGTCTGGACCCAACTGGGGTGGCATCTGCAGATGGGGTTGCGATCCCATTGCTATTTGATATCCTTTGCATGGGTTTTCCTGTCTAGAGTCACAGAAAAATATTTAAGTCTCAAAATGTTGTCACAGAGGCAAAGACTTTGGGAACCACTGAGCTAGGGATGGATCGCCGCTTTCAGCGATGGACTTATATAGGTAATCCTGACATGTACCTGCAGACTAGTGTTAAATGAAAATTGTTTGTGCTGTAAATCTCATTCAATATAGCGTTGGTAATGATGTCGGTTGTGTTGTGATGCAGTCGGACTGTCAGAATGTGTAAACTACTTAATAGTATTTGTGGAACTGGAGTGTCTTAAATGTTGCATGAAATATGTTATAAAAATAGATTTGTTTTCTATTTTTGAACACCTCTACTCTGAGGGATCATGGGCCAATAAGTGCAATATTTAATGACTTAGTGTATATAAACTTGTGTGAAAGGGAGAAAGTGTCATGAATGTGTGATATGCTGATGAGCATGACTGTGTGGCTTATTTAAAAGATTTCTAGTAGCTGTAAGTGTCTGGTAGCTCACTTTATACAGTATAAATGCTTTATCCGTGTAGCGTAAGAATAATCTATACCTGATTCGTTTAAACTATTTTTCCTATATGAGACAATAATAAAAGATGTCAGTATGTTTCCTGCAAGTGCATGTCAGTTTTACTTTCAGAATTATGTCCTTTTCTAAAATGACTGTGCTATAAAAAAAACCAATAGTGAGGAGGCTATTTGCAATCAGAAAGATCCTCATAGCCATTTTCTAACTAAATTATACACATATTAGAAGGCATTAGAAAAGATTGCCTGGGAACTCAACTGATGAGGAAAAGCCTTGCTTTTTTCCTCTGACAAATCATCAATTACATGCGCTGCCTGCTTGTAATGCATAAATACCATGTGACCACTCTCTCTTTAACCTAATTATATGGTTTGATCATGACAGTCCTAAACCTAGAATATTAAATAGGAATCTCAAACACTGATGAGTTTTCTTGGTATATTTGGTTTCATTTTAGTTCTGATTAATTTATTATATTATTATTATTATTATTATTATTGAAGGCCAAAAGTGGACTAGAGGAAACAAATTAACCCTTCATTATCCCATTCTGGTAGTTACATTAGTAGCTGAGCAAAAAAGGGTTGGCCTCAGACACTGAATGGAGACAGAAATGCATTAGGCCAGATTCATCTCTCATTTACACTGCTGTCATCTGTTAGCAGTTGTGATGCTATTGAAGTTACTCTAGATTTACAGTGGTGTCAACTGGGAGCAGAATTCCAGCCAGTGTCTTACCCTGAGAAAAGAAGATCACTTACGTTAGCCTTTCACAGTTCTATTTGCCCAGTCTGTTAAGGTCTCCAGCTATGCAAAGCAGTTAGGAATATGTTTAACTATAACTGGTAATGCTGCTGCCTACTTTCACTCAACCGAGGCTTTACACTTTAAACCCTGATGGCTGCAATAGGGTACAAGCGGCAGAGTAGGCCTTCTTGCTGTTAACTAACTTTCATTGCGTTTCCTTGTGTATAGCATGCAGCTGCTCTAGGGGATGGGAAGGCCACAATCTTGAAACCATTTACTGTGGAGTAGTTCCATTGAAGTCCGTGGACCCGGGGCGCAGCGCCCTGGTGCAGAAGATGGAATCCTTTTGTGTGCATATGCACTCAACATGTGTGTGGCCCTCCGCCAGGCTCATGGGCCCCAGGGCAGCTGCACCTATAGCTATTCCCCTGAGTGGGACTACATCTGACCAAATGATTTCAGAATTGTAGCCGTGCTGCTGAATCAGGGCCTGGGTGATTTTTGTTGAGCTGCTAAAATATCATTTGACATTTATGTCTTTTTGTGACTGCAAAAGTTTACTTGCCTGCCTTGAATTGATGCATTTCATGACAATTTCAGCAACTGCTTTAGCTTGTGTGATGGGCATTTTAGAAAAGCTAGTTCTCCTGTTAAAGGGGCATTACGCTAGTCAGGCGGGAGCTCCATACCTCTGCTTTGCTTAGCAACACATGGGACTATAGAGAATGCAAAGGAGACAGAATGTGTCCAGTAGTAGGAGATAATCCAACTGAACACCCGCCTGAGGATTTCTCCAAACTGGTTTCTCATTTTATTTATTGTATCTAGTTCCTAAGGCCATGATCCACAAGCCACTTACTCCAAAGGGTTTCAGTGGGACTACTCCGGAGTAAGTGGCTTCTGTATCGTGGCCTAAGGAGTCACAGTCATGCACCAGGGCCTGATAAACTTTCCTCAGTTGTAAAACTGTCAAGCTAAACTATTGAGCAAAGCTGAGTGAAAACGAAAGAATAGCCTTGGGGAACTTGGGCTTACAACCTAAAAAAATATAATAGAACCCTCTCTCTGGCTAGGATGCAGATGCAGACACAGTAACATTCAAAGACCATCTTGAGGCCGAGGATGCATTCCCTATTAAAAAGTGATCTGACTGCCCAAGGGCTGCCAATGTTTTTGCAATGGTAACAAGTCATTTGACTTAGAATTTCTATTGCACACACCCATCTGTGGTTGGCGACATAAGGACAAAACCAACTGCCTGTCCTGGACATGTCACTGTCCTGGTTCCCTGTCACACACTGAATTGTTCTATAGGCAATGGCGAAAAACCTGTTGATGATACATTTGAGAGGCAGTTGGCAGTAAGCCCTTCTTCCTCCTCCTGTAACTTACAATATAGTGACTGTGCTTCTAAAACATGCTAGTTTAAAATGCTGCTGGGTGGCAGGTGTTGTGATTCTTTCTCACTATGTCCACAGGAGCTCATGTCTGAATGTGAAGTACAAGTTTTATCCATGTGCAGAATTAATTCTATGTGGAAGTAAAGACTATGTGTACTCCATTGGATATTCTGTTTGTATGTGACTTCTGTATAACAAGTGGACTTTCTTTTGTTGAATTTATTTTTATTTGAGGTTTTTCTGAGATTACAATAAATATTCAAGAGACTATATTCATGAATTTTTCTGTTGTGGTGTGGTGCTTTATTCCCCTCTGCCTGTTTTATCGCTTATAGTAGTTAAAATGTCTAAAAAATAAACTTCAGCTTTGACAAAATGCTATGCTTCATCATGGCACCTGCAGTAGCTCATTTTAGCTTTTCTGTGTCCGGATTTTGCATCAAAATAGCTGCCTCAAGCTAGTTGTCTATCACAATGGGTGTTTTCACACCCAGATCCAAGGAAGCTGGGAACTCCTCCAAAATAGTGGTGTTATCATAGGAATGTTCAATAGATGCAGGGGTGCTCACTCCGAGGTTGCACCCCCACGTCTGCCCACTTGCAACTCCACCTGGGTCCATTTTAAATGGACCCAGTGACTACCGTGGCCCGCACTCCACCCGCAGGGTGCCCCCTCCCTCACACCATAGAGTTGCAGGTGGATCACCCAACACTCTGGGCTGCTGCCTGCAAGTCCAGGGCAACCCACGGCCAAAAACAGAGCTGCAGTGGCTATCCGCCAAGTAGACAGACAGAAGCCCCATCTCTGGCCAGTGCCCTAGGTTTGGGCTGCCCACTCCACTGCTGGTAATCCTGGGTGTCCTGGAGTGCTGCCGGCAGGGCTGCCCTGGAGCAGACACAGCCTACTCTGCCTCTGCTCCACCTGCACATCTGACAACCAGTCTTTAAACAGACAGGCCCCCAGGGGTGAGGCAGAGAAGAGGCATGGGTGTTGTCCATCTGAAGGCAACCAACGTATAAACACCTGTGTTTGCAAGACCACCATCCCCTATCAAGTATGCCCTCAACACCACTCTTCTTTCTTAACTCTATATATCAGCTTTGCACTGTTTGCGGAAAATATGCTTGATCTTGCTCAACTGGATTGAATGAAAAAAGACTACAGAGCTATTTATCCAACAAAAACATAGAACACAGACTTAAAAACTAACATTGAATTATTATTAATCATTTATATAACACTTTCTGTGTTCAAAGTGCTTTCAGTCCTTAACTAGTTTACTCTCACAACAAACCTGTGAGGTAGGCCATTACTGTTCCCATTTTACAAATGTAGAATCAATGCAGAGTGACTTGCCCAAGGCCACCCAGTGAGTTTGTGGTTAAGATGGGATTTGAACCCTGGTCTCAAGTTTTCTGACAGAGTAGTTTAGTTTTCTTACCTGCCTTATTGCTCCTCTTCACAAAAAACAAAGGTTAACTATGACAACTCTCAGATTCCATGAGAGGTGCAGTAAAAGAAACTGAGCAGAGGGGAATCACCCTGACTCTGCAAGCTTATTTCTGAGGATAACTGCCTGGTGCTGGACGTTCACAGTTTGTACCACTTTCTTTTACCTTGGATAACTCTGGTTCCCTTTCATCAGCACTGATTAGCACATTATGATTAAAGCCCTGTACAATTCACAATCACACAGGCTGCATGGAAATCATGAAATCCACAAGGTCCCATGATTTCTCTGCAGCCTTTCAAGATACACCTCCGAGCTAATACTGCGCAGAAAGAAGATAAAGAATGGAGCAAAGGGGAAACATGGCCTTGTGATGCTGCACTGGACCGGGGAGTAGGGATGAGCAAACAGCTCGCGGTTCGGCCGTTCGGTTCGGCCGTTCGGTTCGGCTGTGTTCGGTTCGGCCATTCAGTTCGGCAGTTCGGCTCGTTCGCCGAGTTTGGGTTCGGCTGTTCGGTTCGGTCGTCCGAACAGGCCGTTCGGTTAGGCCGTTCGGCTGTTCGGTTCGGCAGTTCGGCCGTTCGGGAAGTGTTGTTATGGTGGGTTTTTTGTTTTTTATTTGGTTTTTTGGTTTTTATATGGGGTTTTTTTATTTTTTATTTTATCTAATATTATATATATCTGTCTACACTAAATCTAACTGCTAGTAACTATTCTAAATGCTATGAACTAAATGGATTATCTAATAAGTACACAGACCTACTCCTGCAAACACTAAAACTAAATCACTAACGCTATCTCTATCACTAAGCTAACTCCTACAACTCTCTTCATCTATCTATCTATCTATCTATCTATCTATCTATCTATCTATCTATCTATCTATCTATCCCCCCCATCCCATATCCATATCCATATCCAAATAGATAGATAGATGGATATGGATATGGATATGGATATGGATATGGATATATATACATCCCATATATATGGGATGGGGGGAATCACAAATAGAAGAGGAGTCTGTAGTGAAATACATACATTACATACTCAATGAGTCTGTACAGTGCATAACACAAGGTTTCAGTTTATGGTTTAAGTTTCATTTCATTACAAAAGTGAAATGAAACTTAAAGCAATCTAAAAATCCTACTCAACGCCTGCTGTTCAGGAACAGTGACTAGCTCAGAAGGTGTTGGGAAGGGGGGAGGCAGATAATTAGTTTCATTTCTTGCAAGCCTCTCCACCCCTGGTGCCTGGAAGTCTGTTCCTCAGTGACTCTGACACCTCCCTGGAATGTTTGACCTTCCAGTGAACCTTTTTTTGCCACCCGAACTCATCCGAACGTGATCCGAACTGACCGAACTGTTCGGCCATTTTGCCGTTCGGTGTTCCGTTTGTTCGGTATGTTCACGTTCGGGTTCGAGTTCGGTCGTCCGAACAGGCCGAGTTCAGGCCGAACACCGAACTGCCAAACCGCGCTCGCCCATCCCTACCGGGAAGGTGCATTGTGGGGAAAGGATATTGACCCCCATCCCCAAGTAGTCTCCAAGCCATTGGTGAAGAGTTGAAGCAGATAGTCAAGAGGCCTAGAACCCTTCCCAACTGGTTTGAGGCTGACTGCTCTGGATCTCTGCAGTACTGGTGTGCACCAGGGCCCCATGTCATTTTTCATTTTTGTTTTTGTTATTAAAACGTGTTGTTTTATTTTTATTAATAACAAAAGGTCACTTTTGTGTAGGGTAGGTTCTGGTCTGGTCTCCATAGGTGATGTTTTTCCTATGGGGTCAAGGTTCTTGTCTTGGCAAGGCCAGAGTTACAGAGTTCCCAGCCAAGCCATTCAGTCCATGTGTGCCAGAGAAAGCCCCAGAGAGAGAGAGAGACAAAGCCCGTGGCTCAGCCTTTTAAAAGTTCCCTTCCCCGTCCCTATGATTCATTCCGGAGAGTCACCTGGCTCAGGTACAGATCCCCCCTGACCAGTCCAAGCCAGAATGTGGGGGTCCTAAACATGTGCTTGTTTAGAGGCCTAGCACTCAGTTAAGCCTGACTCAGTTTCAGGCAAGTGTCCTTGTCAGGGCCAGTGGCATTTTGCCACAATGCACACCCCTACTCTGCAGGTGGATGCAGCTATCATAGCCCCAGCTGGAGTTGGGAAGCTGTGAAATTTGATACTGGCTCTTCATTCATTCAAACGTCTTACCCCGCCCTTCCCACCAAAAGCAGATCAGGGCAGCTTACGTTAAAATACAAAATATACAAACGAAAACCATAAATACAAAAGATAAAACATCCCACACCAACCCTCTCAACCCCTCTCCACCACAATGTCCCTACCCCCTGACTCCCCCCACCCTAACCCCCACTGTCAAATGCCTTTGTATTTATTTATTTATTTCCAAATTCTTATTACCCCACCCCATCCAGCCACAGGCAGCCCGGGGTGGCTTGCAATATAAAAAATATTTTAAAGATCAATAAAATCAACATCAAGGATAAAAATACAGTATCAAGAAAAATCCCCTCTCCACCGTGATCCTTTACCCCTCACCCTTCTCCCTCACCAAATGCCTGCCGAAACAGGCAGGTCTTACATTTCTTCTGGAAGGAGGAAGGTCCGGGGACATGTGGTCATCCGCCCGGAGAGAGTTCCACAGCCTCGGAGAAGCCACTGAGAACAGCCTCCCCATCATCGCCACCTGACGTACACAGGGGACTTCAAGGAGGATGCTCCTGGCAGACCACAGGGGTCGATCCAGAACCCAGGGAGAGGTGTTCCCACAGGTAAGTGGGACCCAGGTCGTATAGGGTTTTATAGGTCAGAACCAACACCTTGAATCAGGCCTGGAAGACTACAGGCAGCCAGTGCAGCGCATGGAGCACTGGTGTTATGTGCATATGGCAACCTGTCCCTGTTGGGAGACAGACCACCACATTCTGCACAAGCTGAAGTCTCCAAACAATCACCATGGGTAGCCCCACGTAAAGTGCGTTGCAGTAGTCTAAGCTTGAGGTGATGAAGGCATGAATGATCGTGGTGAGGTCCGAGTCAGACATGCATGGGTGTAACCATCAGTTCAGATGTAACTGACAAAACGTGCTCCTCGTCCTTGCTACAGCTGCCACCTGGGCATCCAGGTGGAGCTGTGGATCGAGGAGCACTCCTAGACTATGAACCTGAGAGACCAAGGAAGGGAAGACCCCATCAATGATGGGGGCCTCTACTATTCCTGGTCCCTGAACCTTGCTTACCAGCATCACTTCTGTCTTGTCAGGATTCAGCTTCAGACGGTTCACCAGTCCCTCACAGTCACCAGGCACCAAGACTGCCGGGTCTGGGTCAGCTGAAAGAGAGAGGTAGAGTTGTAAAATTCTTTGTAAAAAGAATTGTTTTACACTGGCTTCTTAAAGGCACTCAAGCCCGGACATAAACGAACCTCCCGGGGGAAGAAATTCCAAAGGTGTGGAGTGGCAGCTGAAAACTCCCTCCTTGCTGTGGAGACCAAGTTACAAACTGACATCTCCAACCACAGACACAGAGGCCACAATGGGACATGGTAGGCCAGGCAATCTTCCAGATTAGTGGGTCCCACGCTGTTTAGGGCTTTAAAGGTCAAAACCAACACCTTGAACTGTGAGCACCAATGTTATGTGCTCCCAGTGACCCATCTCCGTAAGGAGTCAGGCCGCCAGATTCTGAACCAGCTGCAGCTTCCAAACTGTCTTCAAGGGCAGCCCCACATAGAGTGCATTGCAGTACTCCAGCCTTGAGGTGATGAAGGCATGGATGCTGGTTGGCAGAAGCAAAAGGCCATAGTTTCCTCACCAGATGAAGTTGCTGAAAAGCACCCCTGGCCACTGCTGCCACCTGAAGATCCAGGCACAGCAATGGATCCAGGAACACTCCAAGGCTGCAAACCACAGCGACCAGGAGAGGGCTGGATCCCATTAGGGATGGGCGAACACAGTTCGGAGTTCGGCCCGAACTCAAACTGTTCGGATGACCGAACGCGAACAAACCGAACAATCCGAACACCGAACGACGAAATGGCCGAACAGTTCGGTAAGTTCGGATCGCGTTCGAATGAGTTCGGGTGGCAAAAAAAGTTCACTGGAAGGTCAAACATGACAGGGAGGTGTAGTCACTGAGGAGCAGACTTCCAGGCACCAGGGGTGGAGAGAGGCTTGCAAGAAACGAAACTAATTATCTGCCCCCCCCTTCCCAACACCTTCTGAGCTAGTCACTGTTCCTCAACAGCAGGCGTTGAGTAGGATTTTTAGACTGCTTTAAGTTTCATTTCAGTTTTGTACTGAAATGAAACTTAAACCTTGAACTGAAACCTTGTGTTATGCATTTCACTGTACAGACTCATTGAGTATGTATGTATTTCACTACAGACTCCTCTTCT
>QEPC01002256.1:2769737-2804007 GCA_003113815.1 Sphenodon punctatus | reverse complement strand
TGTACTTATTAGATAATCCATTTAGTTCATAGCATTTAGAATAGTTAATAGCAGTTAGATTTAGTGTAGATATATATATATATTAGATAAAATTTAAAAAACCCATATAAAAACAAAACAAAAGAAAACCATATAAAACCCAATAAAAGACCAAAAAACCATATAAAAAACAAAAAACACCCATAACAACATTTCCCGAATGGCTGAACCGAACAGCCTAAACCGAACGGCCTGTTCGGACGACCGAACCGAACAGCCGAACCCGAACTCGGCAAACGAACCAAACAAACGAACTGAACGCATCCGAACCGAACGGCCGAACCCGAACAGCGATCTGTTCACCCATCCCTAGATCCCATCAATAACTGAGGTCCCAGTCACCCATAAGTTACAAGTCTTTGACTCTGCTTCCTCTACGCATCTTCAGTGGGATTTAAGTGATGCAAAAAAACCAGGTGTCAGACGTGGTTTGAATTATTATTTTTTTCAATTTGCGTAAGTTACGTCCTTATTTATCCCAGGCTGACCTTGCCACAGTCATCCATGCCCTGGTGACTACAAGGTTTGATTTTTTAAATTCCTTCTTCTACGGGCTACTGGTAGTGCTTATCTATTGCTTACAGCTTGTTCAGAATGCGGCAGCGCGGCTGCTTACTGGTTTGGGCAGCTGTGATCATATTACGCTCACCCTGCGTTCTCTGCATTGGCTGCCTGTAGAGTAATGAATTGAGTTTAAGACTACACTGCTGGTTTTTATGACCCTGAATGGTTTAGGCCCTGGCTATATTTGAGACCTGCTTCTGGGGTCTCACGCTGATGGATATCTGCACTCAGGAACCACCCGCTGTTTGGGCGTTCCGCCATTGCACCTTAAGTCAACAGGTGATTAGGCTTTTGTTGTGGTGGGCCCCTCAGCATGGAACTCATTCCCTCTGGATGTTCATCTCAGTTCCTCCCAACTTACCTTCAAAAAGCACCTAAAAACATATTTATTTTCTAGGTGCTTTTAGGATCCACTGCTGGTTCCCTTAATTATACTCTGCTCTCCTTTTTCCTTCCCATATCTTAAAGTATTTTATTACTGTTTTATACTTTTATATTGTTGTATATGCTGTGAAGTGTTCCAAGTGCCATGCAAGGCAGGGGGGCGCAATATAAATAAAATTGTTATTGTTGTTATTAATTTATTTATTATTATTATTATTATAAGACATAGTGGTTGCCTTCTGTCCAAGAGTGAATTTGACCCTCTCCTTTCTGTTTCATGAAGGAACAGTGCATGATGAGACACAATGGGTGTTTTCAGATGGACAGGAAGCGGGCTGGAGACCCAAAGCAGGTGTGTGGGAGAGCAAAACCAGAGCTGCACGCATCCATGGGTTTACCTGTGTTCACACAGACACCCCAGCAGGCGAGTGAACCGAGTTTGCAGGCAGCAAACACACCTTCCCCCTGCCCTGGAAACTTCCAGGTCAGAAACACATGGATAGAACAGGCCAGATCCCAGACCGGCCTGCTCTGCTCACAACCCCATGCCCTGCCCAGGAGCCCTCCCCTTGCCCAGCTTTGCTAACAATAGCAACAGAATGCAGCAGCAGCAGCCATTAACCCCTCACTGCCCACAGCCCCGGGAGCAGGCTCAGCCCTTGCCCAGTTGCACGCCCCCAGGGTGGCAGAGAGAGGCAGACAAATGTCAGCAGACAGATAGCCCTGGGGACCTCTCGACACCCACACAATGCTGATGACTGGGAGCAAAAGGCAGACTTCATTAAGCAGCCTGAACAGGGAAAGGAAAAGGAAGGAGGGAAACGCACATCCAAAAGGCGCCCAGAGCAGACAGTTCAGGTCGGGAGCTGGCAGGAGCCATGGTCCCCACAGACAGCAGATGCCAAGGCACATGGGCAGCAAACAGACCAAGCAGGGCCCCGTCAAATGCTGGGTGGGGGAATCCCCCACCCCCACATATGATCCCCACTCAACCACATGGTCACTGGGCCCCATTACTACTCCCACCCCCCGCAGCTCCAGAGAGGAGATCAAGCACATGCAAGATGCTTGTGGAATACAGGGAAATTCCCACAGAAGTTCCCTTTCTGGCACGCGCAAGCCAACCAGGAGCTTGCGCACGCTGGGTAAATTGCCGCCACCACTGCCACCCGCTCGGTGTTGCTGCTACTGCTTACCTGAGGGGAAAGTTGCTGCACCGCACACCTGCTCTTGCCGCTGTCACCGCTGAAGTGCTTCCTCCACCTCCTGCCACCACTGCCAGAGAAGCACTGCCTGTCAGCTACTGTTGCCGCTGCCTGCTGAACAGCTGTCTCCTTCTTCCGCTGCTGCCGGGTAAGTAGAGGGTGAGAGGGTGCCCACTGTCCCTCTGTACGATGTGGCTGGGGGTGTGTGTGGAGGAGACTTTGCCCTGGTCAGGCCTGGGGTGCCCGCTGCCCCTCTGCACAACATGGCAAGGCTTGGGGTGGAGGATGCCCGCTGTACCCTCTGCATTGCTATGTATTTGAAGGTGGGAGGGTTGCCTGCTGTGCCCGTTACATTGCTTTATGCTTGGGGGTGGGGGGAATTGCCTGCTGTGTGCTCTGCATTGCTATGTGTTTGGGGGTGGGGGTGAGTTGCCTGTTGTGCCCTTTTAATTTTACTAGACTCACTTTTTTACTTTATTAAATGCCTGTAAGTAGAAAAATGTTCCATTATGGGTTGCAGAATTTTCAATTGAATTTGGGGTCACAAAAATTCTGGGTTCTGGATCACAGAATAGCACATACAGCTGATGACGGATGTCTAGCATGTTGTCATGGATGTCCGCCAGCACCCAGACCATCACCATCACATCCTCTCTCTGATGATCACATAGCTCCTGAACTATAAAAGGGTAAGATTAACTGTTATGCCTAGGTTGCCTGAGATGCATTTCCAGCTTGCAAATAATCTTATTGGGGGGTTGAATGGGGGCAGTTGGCCAGGGCCTCACACATGAGATCCATGGCCTCACCCAACACTAGAGTGGTGGTGGGACAGTGCTAATAAGCAGGATACATGGGGTGAAGCCGCACGAGACAGAGTGGGGAGGCTACAACACATTGGGTAGCCTGACCCCACTCTGGGCAGCCGGGCCACATGATGCAGGTATTGTGTGGCAAGCACCTGCCAGATATTCCCCTGGAAAAATTCTGAGGCTGCGTCATGGAACAGCCTTACCCCAACTGGCTGCCCACGGTGGGGCAACTAGTGTACCCGGGCTGCATTTTCACCACTGCAGGGCCTTGATTGGCAAGTGCTGTCACCCATCATGTGCGGCCATGTCACGGCTGGGGGCAGGGTCTCAGTCAGACTGGGGGAGAGACTTCAACGGGAAAATTTCCGACTTCAATGAAGTAAAAAAATCTGAATCTGTATCTGTAAATCCAAACCTGAAATTAAATCCAGAAATTACAGATCTGACTCTGGATAAAGTGCTGTCGATTGAACAGGCGGGCTTCCAGCATGGGCGATCTACAATAAACCACTGTTACATCTTGCAGTATCTGGTTGCCAAATACAGGGCTCGGCGGGGAACCCTGTATGTGGCCTTCCTTGATCTCAAGGCGGCTTTTGATTCAGTTGATCGGGCCGTCTTGTGGGGGAAGTTTGAGAACTCCTCGATTGACAAACGTCTTCTGGGGTTGATCCGTTCATTACATGTTAACTCAGCCATGATAGTGAAGATGGACAACCTGGGTCACGTAACACCCATGATTCCGACTAGGAAGGGGGTCCGTCAAGGGTGTGTGTTGGCTCCGGCCCTTTTTAATTTCTTTATTGATGATGTAATACCCCTTATGGCAGCCCCGCAGTACTTCCCCCCAAAATTGGCAACTCGGGCGGTCGGCTGTTTATGCTATGCCGATGATGTGGCCTTGCTGTCACAAACAAGGCTAGGGTTGATTAGGCAATTGCAGACCTTTCAAACTTTTTGTCAGGCTAACCACCTCCCTATTAATTACAGAAAATCGAAGGTCCTGGTATTTTCGGCTCACGCCAAAATCCAGAATTGGCCCATAGGGGGCATTGTTATACAACAGGTTAGGGCTTTTAGGTATTTGGGCATTTTGTTTCACGAATCGGGGCGTTGGAAGGAGCATGTCAGCAGAGCTCTGAGATTAGCCCAAGCAGTGGCTTTGACTATCTCCAGGCTTTTTGCCAAGCAGGGTAGAACGGCGGTTCAGCAGGCCATGTTGGTGTTTAACTGTAAAGTGAGGTCCCAATTGCTTTACGGGGCTGAGCTGTGGGCCCCCCTTTTTTCGGGGTCATTGGATAGGATCCAGTCCAAGTTTCTACGAGGACTTCTTGGGGTTCCAAGAGGCACCCCCCTGGCAGCCATTCGAGCAGAACTGGGACAAATATCTTGGACCCAAGCAGCTAAAGAAGCCAGCTTTAAATACTGGTCAAAATTACAGCTGGACCAGGAATCCCCTTTAGTGAAATCAATGCTGGATGACCCCTATAGAGACCCCTGGGTAAGGGAAGTTGAAGCACAGTTGGAGAAGATGGGAACTCCTCCTGTGTATTTAAAGCATAAACGCCCGGGTTCCATCAGGACAGAGATCTCCACGAGGACCAGGGATATAGGGCGTCAAATGGAACTTGGTAAAATTAGATCCTTTCCCCACATCCGTGAATATTTACACTTTGTTCCACCTATGGGCCAGATGGCCACTTATCTAATTACCCACATATCCGGTAGAGCAAAGCAATTGATGGCCTGCGCGCGGCTCAACGCGTTCCCGTCTCGTGTCCTGGAAGGGAGGCTCCAGGGTATACCATTCCTTGATCGTTTATGCCCCTTTGACAATGCCGCGGTTGAGTCTGTCGGACATATAATGTTACATTGTCATTTATATGATGAGTCCCGTTATGACCTCCTTGACCCAATAAGGGATCAGTACCCTGGTAGGGATGACTCTGTGATTCTGGCCGTACTGTTGAACAGTCTGGATTCAGATATCATTCGAAGGGTTGCCCTCTTCTTGCTGGGGGCTGTCCATCTTAGATCCCAGTTTATCAGTAACCATTGAGTAGGTTACCTTAATTATTGGACATTATTTTTCAGAAGGGGGCACTTGGATTTCTACTGTATAATGCTGAAATAACTTGTATTATGTTCGTTTTGTGTTGTGGTTGATAGATGTTGTACAATGATCATTGATCACGTAATAAATGATATTGATTGACTCGGTAATGGATCCGAATCTATAATTTCTTCCAAAAGCCCACACCTATTGCACTCTCATGCAGTCAGTCGCCCCTGTCCTTGTGGAGGAATCGGTCCAGCCAGTCACAATACAGGTCTGTTTGCCTTCTGCAGCCAGACCTGCAGTTGCCTTCATAAAATGGATCTCTTTGTATCCACTCCACAGGTCCTTTGTCCACTGCCAGCATTGGTTCATAGACCTGTTGTACCCCATCTGGGCCAAATACCCTGGAATACTGCCACATTCCTATGGGTTTTCTGGAGTAGACCTTGAACTTTTTCATCCCACCCCCCCAGAGAGCTATGAGCATCCTGATCTCTTCCTCATACCAGGGCAAGCCCTTCTGCTGGCCAGTTTGGGGGGGGGGGGCTTGTCCTTCTGCATGCAGATGAGGCCTGTGATGTTGCTGCAGTGCTTGGGGTGCTTGTACTTGCCTGTGCAGTACAGGAGGGATACCCATTAGTGGCCTCCCTTTGGATGCTGGACATGCCCCTTCCCCTGACCTACCTGGCCCAATCAGCTCCTGTTCTCCATTTCCTGTGGACGCTGCTGCTGCTTCTCCACCATCCCCCAGGATGTCCGCAAGCACTGGCCTCCCTTCAGGGTTCCAGTATGGCGCCAATGTATGTTTGCATTTTGTGCTTGTTCCTTTAAGGGCTGGGTTGGGTGTGGGTGCAGGAACCAAGATGGCTGTGCTTGCTCAGAGAACCGCTCTGGCCATTTGGTCTGCCAGCATCTATGGGCATTTTTACACACACCTTAAAGTTCCAGATTTTTCAGTCTTCTGGGTTTACAAGTCCACAAGTAAGTTCCGGATGCATTTTTCACACTCTCACACACACACACACCTGAGGCAGTTCCTGGATGCATTCTTCAAACAAACACTGCCCTGAAGCAGCCTAAAGTAGCTGCAGCTGTAGACGTGACAGGCTGCCATGGAAACCAACTGATCACAGCTGCCTGAAGCAAAGCAGTTTACCAGGAGAACTTTTTACACACAAAAGTTCTGGGAGAAGTTCTATAATGTAGAAGTTCAAAGAGTCGGATGTTTAAGATCTGGGTGAGTGATTAGACACACAGAAAGTTCAGGATGTAACAGCAAACATGCAGGAGAAAAGTGTGTGTAAAAACACCTGTTGATACGTGCGGCCGGACTGCATTTGTCTGGGGCTCGTAGGTCTGTTTAGATGGACAAGTGTTCTGTGCTTGCCTGTTGCCCCGGGTTTGTCCAGCTCACTTGGCAAGGTGTCCTTCTGGACATTCAGGGGCCCTGCCTGTGGGACAGCTCCGGAACAGCCACAGCCTGCTCTGCTTTGCACATCTGGAGGTCATCCTTCAGATGGACAGGTCAATCCAGGAGTGGAGTGGGCTGGTGCGGGCAGAAGTGGAGCTGCTGTCTGTCTGTTTACATGCCATGTGATTTACTGCTACTGCTGCTTCAGAAACAAAACATTTTCTACTTGTTATTCTGACTAAAATAGAATGAAATTCTAATAATAATAAATTTTATTTTTACAGCGCCCCTCCGCCAGATGGTGCTCGAAGTGCTTTACAGGTTAAAAATATAAAATCCATTTAAAATATAAATCTATGTAAAAAGAATTTAAGGCGGGGAAGGTAGTGGAGGAGGACAACACACGTTAAGGGAAACCAGCAGTGGATCCTAAAAGCACCTAGAAAACAAATAAGTTTTAGGTGCTTTTTATGAGGAGGGAGGAACTGAGATGAACATCTGGAGGGAACGAGTTCCACACTGAGGGGCCCGCCTGCCACGGCAAAGGCCTGATCACCTGCCAACTTAAAGTGTGACGGTGGGATACCCAAACAGCAGGTGGTTTCTGAGCACAGGGGGGGAGGGTATGTATTGAAATGCTGTTGTATTCTGTGCTGGGGTCTATTAGAATTATACTAGTTGTTAAATGAAATGTAGGGGATTTTGTTGTTATTATTATTATTGACTGTAGTTTGGTATATTTTTGGTGCATTGTTGCACTTATGCACTATATGTCTATTACATGGTCTATATGTCTATTCTGCAGCTAGTGCAGAATGCGGTGGCTTGTCTCCTTATGGGGACGAGCCAACGGGAGAATATTACTCCTGTGCTCCGCACGCTGCACTGGCTGCCTATAGCGTACCGAGCCAGATTCAAGGTACGCTATAGTCTTGGCCTATAAAGCCCTACACGGTCGTGGCCTTCATATCTCAGGGCCACCTCACCCTCCATGCCCCAGAGCAGCCCCTTCGGTCCGCTGGGGGCACCTTCTTGGAGGTCCCCTGCATAAAGCGGGGGGCCACAATGGAGAGGGCGTTCTCGGTGGCCGGGCCGTGATTATAGAACTCCCTCCCAGAGGAAGCCCGTCTGGCCCCAAGTCTGTTGGCCTTCCACAAGGCCTGCAAGACTTGGCTGTTCTCCCGGACCTTCGGAAGGGGGGATGGGATAAAAGTTTTTTTGGGGGGGGTTAGGGGATTTTAGATGTTTAAAATTGTGTGTTTTATTGTTATTTTAAATCATTTTTGTATTGTATTTGTATTTTTGTATTGTAAGCCGTCCCGGGATGCCATGGGCATGAGGGGGCAGCTAAGAAATGCAAATAAATAAATAAATATAATAAAACATTATGTATTTTGTTTATGCTGTGAGCTGCCTCGAGCCATCTCTGATGGGAGAGCGCGGGATATAAATTAAAATGGAATGGAATAACGCTCAGGGTAAGGCTCCAGGAGCAGGTCTCGAATATAGCCAGCCAGGGCCTATACCATTTAGGTCCCTGAAAAGCAACAGTGCAATCCTAAATTCCATCGGCTGCTCAACAGGAAGCCAAAGCAGAGAACACAGGGTGGGTGTAATATATTATCATGGCTGCCCAAACCAGTTAGCAGCCATAGTGCCACATTCTGAACAAGTTGCAAGCAACAGTTAAGCACTGTTGGAAGCCCATAGAAGAGGGAATTACAAAAAATTAAGCCTTGTGGCCACCAGAGCATGGGGTCGCCATGGCAAGTTCAGCCTGGGATGAATAAGGACATAGCTTGCAAATGAGTAAGCTAATAAAAGAACAGCTATATCTGTAAATTCCAACTGCATGTCTTTCCAGCCACTGCTTCTCCTCAAAAGCCACAAACATCCTGGCTGTGACTGGGTTCTTGCTCTGTTCTAGCTCCTCAGAAGTGCTTCCTCCAATCCATGCTATAGCCTCATTCCCTCCCTGCTGCACACTCCTCTTCTAAGGGCATTTTCAGATGGACAAACTAATTCTAGATAAGGCTTTAATCCGAATTGTTGATGTCCGTCTGAATGATGCTAATCCTAGATTACAAACTAGGATTTTGAAAAACATCTGGATATGATAAACCTTAGCAAGGTAGGGTTTATCATATCCGGATGTTAAACTAATCCTTGATAATGTCCGTCTGAACAGACTAATCCCAGATAGTTACTAATCCTAGATTAAAGCCACAGAGTCCAACGTAAAGACCTGACCGCTGCTCTAGGCATTTCTGCCTCTATGGTACATAGAGCTGGCAGGTGGGGGGAATAAAGGGGGCTGACAGGAAGCGGGAAGGAATTAACAGGGCTGACAGGGAGGGGGGAGTTTGTCTCCGGCTAAAGGTTGCGGCTGGGCTTATCAGTCCCGAATCTGGGGAGGAGGACAGGAGGAGAAGGGGAATTGGGGAGGACGGAGGCAGGGAGCGATAGAGGAGGGTGCCACAGGGGTGGGGGACACACACAGTTGGGGTGTCTGCTGCGGGGAAGCATGGAGGGTCTTGAGTCAGGAGGCAGATTGTGACATGCGAGGTCTCTACAGAGCAGAGGGGGTGGCAGCAGCAGAAGTGGCAGGCAGGATCAGGGCTCCTTCTGGCCACGGTAAATGAAGGATCAGATGAGCCAGAAGAGCCCAAGTGCCTCCCAGCCTGCAAGCAACACGGACACTGACACAGCTTACCCTGCTCCCTCCTGTCTCTCTCTTCCACCCCTCGATCTCTTTTGGGGGGCTGTATTTGCACCACTGCTGCTTTCCTCCACAACCTCAGCCCTTCCCCGCCTCCCAGACACTGTCAGCCTTCCCTGAAAGCTGCCCAGCTGCCCATTGCTCATTCACAGGCAGGAAGGAACAGAGTGGCACACAATCACACCCTCACATCCAACACTGCAGGAGAGTGCTCCTCACACAGCCTCCCTCCCCGTCCCTGTCAACACAACTTTGAAGGATGTGGCAACAATTATCACCTTTGCTGCCAGCTAACGGGGCTGCTCTGAACTCCTGTCAGGAGAGACATGGACTCCAAGATTCTCTGGAGAATTTGCCCACCTAGGTTCATCATTTCAAAGAGTATCCCGTCTCTGGTTCCTGCCTCCCTACACCTCTCCTCCCACTCCTCCATCTCTTTTTTCCTGTGCATTCCTTTCCCCGCCTGCCCCTGGCCACCTGTACATCATGCTGAGCATGTCCTCAAAGCACCAGGGGATTGCAAATTCATCCAGAAGACTGTAAATCCTGATTAACAGCAAGGTTGTGTTCAGACGGACTATCAAGGATTAACGTTATCTAGCATTAAAATGTCTGTCTGAACAAAAAGGAGTTTGTAAATCCTAGATAATAAACTAGGATTTTATCAAGGATTAATTGTCCGTCTGAAAATGCCCTAAATTACAAATGGTCAACATTGGATGAAAACAGACATGCATGTAACTCCACTTTAACATCACTTTAACATTTCTTATGCATGTTGCAGGGCTGTATTGGCACCCTATGCAACCTTGTGTGGAGGAATTTTTATAATGGACCTTATGGAATTAAGCTACACCTAGCCAGAGTAAAATGGAAGACAGATGAATGCTGGGTAAAAACCATTCTTTGCTGAAGTGAGCTTAGCCTGCTAGATAAATGTCAGCATTAGGTTAGTTTGTGTTTTGTTTTTCACAGCAAGGTCTGGGAAGCAACTTTATACAGAAAAACATTGCACAGAGGAAGGCCACACTGTTCTCCTTTTCAGCAGATAGGAGAAAACAACCTTGCAGATGTGTTTAGTTAATTGGCTTTGTTTAGACACCTTACTTTATAAACAAGTCTAGCTTATATTGTTTTGAGAATAACTTGCTGACTATGTAAACAATTGCTGTAACCTTTTACCTTTGTATGACGTTACTTTGAGTGACATTCCTGTATCGTTCTGCTTGAACTGTAACCTATAAAATACCTATGTAATCTGCAAACAGGCAGACCAGTCTGGATCCTTGCTTGGGTTAAGTTCTGCTCTCTCTCTCTGCGCTTTGAGATCAATAAAGAAACTCTGACAGTTTTCACCAACAGCAGCTTGTGAGTATAAATTATTCCTCGACACTTGGAACATGAAGAAGAAATGTTAAAGCAGAGTTAAGGTGCATGTCTATTTTCACCTGTAGTATTTATTAGTGGTAGTGATAATTATATGGCACTTTCAGAGTTTAAAGTGCTTACAATCCTTATCTAGTTCACCTTCACAACAGCCCTCTGAGGTAGGCCATTATCATCCCCATTTTACAGATGGGAAACCGAGGCCGAGAGACAATAACTTGCCAAACGCCACCCAGTGAGATCTTGGCTAAAATGGCATTTGAACCCTGTTTGAACAGGGTTCAAACATATAGACATATAGACATATAATAGACATATAGTGCAACTGGCTTATCTTTGAACAAAACATACATTCAATGAAAAGTAGCATTTTTAATCCAGTGAAAATTCACACACACACACACACACACACACACACACACAAAAGCCCTATAGTTTCTGGCAGAAAATATGAGGGATCCTGGAAAAACTTCAGCAACAGCTTTCCATTTTTTTTCTGCTTGATTTCGTTTTTGGCAACCCAAAAAAAAAAAAAAGAAATTTCAAGCAGCAGCAAAACCAGAAGCATTCAGGTTTTGATCAATTTCTGCAACAGACATTTGCTGAAAACTGAACATTTTGTAATTTTTTAAAAATTAATTTTATATAGACACTAAGATGTTATCAACCCAACTACCATGAAGAAATACATTTAAAAGCCCTTACAGTTTACACATGCTAATGAACCCAGTTATCATATATTCTATGGGAATACAAATATATCTGCAAGTAATTAATAATAATAATAATTATTATTATTATTATTATTATTATTATTATTAGCAAGCATTTATATAGCGTAGCAATGTACCTGGTGCTTTACAAATTAATGGAAGAGACACGGTCCCTGTTCTAGGGCTTACAATCTGAGAGACAGGGGGCAGTGGAGACAAAGGAAGGGGAACAGAGGGAGAGACAAGGGGTGTAATATTTATGAAGATGCAAGGTCTCAGGTGCATGTGCTTGGCTTGGTGGTTACATCGAGAATGATAGCTGACTGGTCCATGTGGTGAGGATATGAGTACACAGACTGTAACAGGTTGTGCTGGATGGTAGGTATCAGCAGGAGTTAGGAGAGGGGAGCGAGGAGTTGGGGAGGGCAGAGCGGAAGAGGTGGGTCTTGAGGAGGGATCTGAAGGTACGAAGGGAGGGGGTGAGGCAGATGTGGGCAGGGAGGGAGTTCCAGGCAGGGAGGGAGTTACAGGCATGGGGGGCAGCTAGGGAGAAGGGACGAAGGCGATTAGGGGAGCAGGGAGGTGTGGGAGGGTAAGAGAGGGGACAGAGGAGGAGCGGAGTTTGTGGACTGGAGTACAGAAGGAAATAGCACAGCGAGGTAGGGGGGATGCAAGGTTGTGACGAGGTTTATAGTTGAAGACTAGGAGCTTGTGCAGGATTTGTTCAGGAAGGGGGAGCCAGTGAAGAGAGGAGAGGAGGGTCTGCACGTGGTCGAAGCGACGAGCGAGGTGAATGACCCTGGCAGCAGAGTTTTGGACGGAGATAAGGGGAGAAAGAGGAGAGCGGGGGAGGCCAGTGAGAAGAAGGTTACAGTAATCGAGGCGAGAGATGACCAGGGCGTAAACAAGGGTTTTGGTAAAGGAGACAGTTACATAATTACATAATTCTGTTGAAACTATAAAAAAAAAACCAAATCCTGAACGAACCAAACATGTTATAATGGATGTTTTGAGACACACACTTTTTCCACCTGGACTTAAGAGTCCGGGTTCTGCAAACTCCAACACAGGGAGTTTCGATGCCCTTCCCCCACCCACACACCCCGACCAGAACTCACCCAGGTGCCATCGCAAACAGTGGCGCTGGCAACTCCCACATGTTTTGAGACGGGAACTTGGTAAGTCCCTGATATGAGAAGACAACATCCAGTTGAGTGAGGGGTGAGGGAGCGGGGCACCCAGGTAACTTCCGGTTAGTGGGGGGAGCGTCTAAACTCCCCATGCAGGAGTTTGCAGAACCCGGACTCTTAAGTCCTGGTGAAAAAAGTGTGTGTTTAAAAACGCCTAATAAGGGTTTCAGTAGTAAAATGACAAATCACGTATATACACAGAGAAAAATAGCTGAACAGTTTTTGTGTTCTCGGAAATTTTCAGTCATCAGGTTTTAAAAGCCAAAAAGCTTTTGGATTTTGGAGGGATGAGGGGTAAGCTACACAAAACATTAAATATTTTTCCATTTTGGAAGCTCTGAAGCCAAAATATTAAGTTATATTCTGTCTCAAGAACAAGCCCCAGTTTTTTATTAGGTCTGCTAATGCTATCCCTGGCTAACAATTTCTGTTCCACTCCCCTTCCCAACTCCCCACCAATGCCTCAAGTCTTCACTGTAAGATGTCGAGATCTGAGCCTTACCTACAAACATAGACAGTGTTGTAACTCCTCAACACAAGGCCATATCCTGAAAGAAGAACACAGAGCAGCATGTAATGTCCCACACATTTCTAAAGAAAAATTGCTCTTGGAACACAAAGGGAGTGATTAACTCAGAAAACATCTGGTACGTGTCTGATGTGGAACTTTCCTTGAGGCCATCTCTTTTATTTCCACTGGAGAACAACATCAAAAATAATTTCTGCCTATGCAGTAGGAAAAGCCCTTTTCAAATTACAGAGTCTGGTATTCATGCATTCAGCAATTAATGAATGAAAGGGGAGTTTCCCGACACCTATGCAGAGCAAATACATATACTTCCCCCTTTTCCCACACACCACTTAGCAAAACAATTCACAAAAGGTTTTGCTTTATATCTGGAGCCGCTAGGCAACAATAGTTGTCTATTGTCCCTGTTTAATGGTATTGTTCTGCAATAATATTGCTGAATAGCCAGTCAGGGAAACTCCTTTAAATGTTTATTTAATTTATTTATTTATATATTTACTTACTTATTTCCTTGGTCTTGTACCCCTCACCCTCCTGCTCACAGAGCAGCTCGGGGCAGCTCACAACAAACACAGACCATCAATAAAATCATAAAACAGACACTAAAAAATTCAATAAAAATCCTAAAAACATACTAGGGCAAACAAAAACTTCCACCCCCAATCCCCACCGACCATGCCTACCCATTTCCCTCTCCAAAGGCCCAGCAGAACGGCCAGGTCTTACACTGTTTTCGGAAGGAGCGGAGGTCTGGGGCCAGGCAGGCCTCCATCAGGAGGGAGTTCCACAGCCTAGGTGCAGCCACCAAGAACGCCCTCCCCATTGTCACCACCCGAGAAACCTGGAGGACTTAGAGTCAGGCATCCACAGCCGACTTCAGGGGCCACGATGCAACCCGGGGCCTGAGGCGGTCTCGCAGGTAGTTAGGGCCCAGGTTGTTTAGGGCTTTAAATGTCATTACCAGCACCTTGAATTGGGCCTGGAAGACAGCAGGCAGCCAGTGCAGAGAACAGAGCACAGGTGTAATGTGCTCGCGGCGACCTGTCCCCGTTAAGAGACGGGCCGCCGCATTCTGCACCAGCTACAGTCTCCAGACTGTCCCCAAGGGCAGCCCCACAGAGAGTGTGGGTGTCTTCAGACGTTACGAGATCACGGTGAACCACGGTGAATACCCACCTGTGGTCACCGTGTCTTAAACATCTGTTTGGAGGCCGCCAGATGTTCGCCACGGTGAATCCCCACATGGGGTCTGTTTGAACCACGCTTCCCGGGCTAGCCGGGGGAATGTCCCGGGAAGTGTGGTCAAATGGACGCCGGGCAGGGACCAACAAAAAGTCACGTCTGGCCACTGCCACGGCCCGGGATCCCCGGCGGGATCCAGGGCCACGGCGCTTCCGGCCCGACGCGGTGGCCGCAATGGCCCCGCTGCCCACCCGTCTCCTCGGAGGGCGGGCGGCGGGGTGCGTGAAGGGGGCCGGGCCGTGCGGCCGCACGTTGCGCTGCGCGGCCCCGCCCCCTCCCAGTTTCCCCACCGGGATCCCCCCGGCACGTCTGTTATGGCGTGACGGGGTGACCCCGGCGGGGAATGAAGCCGGTGGTTTCGGTACGGGGCCAAAGGGCCCCGTAANAATCGAGGCGAGAGATGACCAGGGCGTAAACAAGGGTTTTGGTAAAGGAGACAGTTACATAATTACATAATTCTGTTGAAACTATAAAAAAAAAACCAAATCCTGAACGAACCAAACATGTTATAATGGATGTTTTGAGACACACACTTTTTCCACCTGGACTTAAGAGTCCGGGTTCTGCAAACTCCAACACAGGGAGTTTCGATGCCCTTCCCCCACCCACACACCCCGACCAGAACTCACCCAGGTGCCATCGCAAACAGTGGCGCTGGCAACTCCCACATGTTTTGAGACGGGAACTTGGTAAGTCCCTGATATGAGAAGACAACATCCAGTTGAGTGAGGGGTGAGGGAGCGGGGCACCCAGGTAACTTCCGGTTAGTGGGGGGAGCGTCTAAACTCCCCATGCAGGAGTTTGCAGAACCCGGACTCTTAAGTCCTGGTGAAAAAAGTGTGTGTTTAAAAACGCCTAATAAGGGTTTCAGTAGTAAAATGACAAATCACGTATATACACAGAGAAAAATAGCTGAACAGTTTTTGTGTTCTCGGAAATTTTCAGTCATCAGGTTTTAAAAGCCAAAAAGCTTTTGGATTTTGGAGGGATGAGGGGTAAGCTACACAAAACATTAAATATTTTTCCATTTTGGAAGCTCTGAAGCCAAAATATTAAGTTATATTCTGTCTCAAGAACAAGCCCCAGTTTTTTATTAGGTCTGCTAATGCTATCCCTGGCTAACAATTTCTGTTCCACTCCCCTTCCCAACTCCCCACCAATGCCTCAAGTCTTCACTGTAAGATGTCGAGATCTGAGCCTTACCTACAAACATAGACAGTGTTGTAACTCCTCAACACAAGGCCATATCCTGAAAGAAGAACACAGAGCAGCATGTAATGTCCCACACATTTCTAAAGAAAAATTGCTCTTGGAACACAAAGGGAGTGATTAACTCAGAAAACATCTGGTACGTGTCTGATGTGGAACTTTCCTTGAGGCCATCTCTTTTATTTCCACTGGAGAACAACATCAAAAATAATTTCTGCCTATGCAGTAGGAAAAGCCCTTTTCAAATTACAGAGTCTGGTATTCATGCATTCAGCAATTAATGAATGAAAGGGGAGTTTCCCGACACCTATGCAGAGCAAATACATATACTTCCCCCTTTTCCCACACACCACTTAGCAAAACAATTCACAAAAGGTTTTGCTTTATATCTGGAGCCGCTAGGCAACAATAGTTGTCTATTGTCCCTGTTTAATGGTATTGTTCTGCAATAATATTGCTGAATAGCCAGTCAGGGAAACTCCTTTAAATGTTTATTTAATTTATTTATTTATATATTTACTTACTTATTTCCTTGGTCTTGTACCCCTCACCCTCCTGCTCACAGAGCAGCTCGGGGCAGCTCACAACAAACACAGACCATCAATAAAATCATAAAACAGACACTAAAAAATTCAATAAAAATCCTAAAAACATACTAGGGCAAACAAAAACTTCCACCCCCAATCCCCACCGACCATGCCTACCCATTTCCCTCTCCAAAGGCCCAGCAGAACGGCCAGGTCTTACACTGTTTTCGGAAGGAGCGGAGGTCTGGGGCCAGGCAGGCCTCCATCAGGAGGGAGTTCCACAGCCTAGGTGCAGCCACCAAGAACGCCCTCCCCATTGTCACCACCCGAGAAACCTGGAGGACTTAGAGTCAGGCATCCACAGCCGACTTCAGGGGCCACGATGCAACCCGGGGCCTGAGGCGGTCTCGCAGGTAGTTAGGGCCCAGGTTGTTTAGGGCTTTAAATGTCATTACCAGCACCTTGAATTGGGCCTGGAAGACAGCAGGCAGCCAGTGCAGAGAACAGAGCACAGGTGTAATGTGCTCGCGGCGACCTGTCCCCGTTAAGAGACGGGCCGCCGCATTCTGCACCAGCTACAGTCTCCAGACTGTCCCCAAGGGCAGCCCCACAGAGAGTGTGGGTGTCTTCAGACGTTACGAGATCACGGTGAACCACGGTGAATACCCACCTGTGGTCACCGTGTCTTAAACATCTGTTTGGAGGCCGCCAGATGTTCGCCACGGTGAATCCCCACATGGGGTCTGTTTGAACCACGCTTCCCGGGCTAGCCGGGGGAATGTCCCGGGAAGTGTGGTCAAATGGACGCCGGGCAGGGACCAACAAAAAGTCACGTCTGGCCACTGCCACGGCCCGGGATCCCCGGCGGGATCCAGGGCCACGGCGCTTCCGGCCCGACGCGGTGGCCGCAATGGCCCCGCTGCCCACCCGTCTCCTCGGAGGGCGGGCGGCGGGGTGCGTGAAGGGGGCCGGGCCGTGCGGCCGCACGTTGCGCTGCGCGGCCCCGCCCCCTCCCAGTTTCCCCGCCGGGATCCCCCCGGCACGTCTGTTATGGCGTGACGGGGTGACCCCGGCGGGGAATGAAGCCGGTGGTTTCGGTACGGGGCCAAAGGGCCCCGTAATGTCTGAAATCACCCTGTGTTGCAGTTGTCTAGAGGTAATAAAGGCATGGATGATGATGGCCAGGCCAGTGTCTGAGACGTATGGCTGCAGTCGCCGTACCAAATGTAACTGGCAAAATGCTCCCCTAGCCACCGCCTCCACCTGGAAATCCAGGCGGAGCTGTGGATCAAGGAGCACCCCCAAACTACAGACCTGTGTGGCCAAAGGGGGGAAGACCCCATCTATGACAGGAGCCACCCCACCCCCCCCAGCCCTCCCCAGCACCAGCACCTCTGTCTTATAGGGATTCAACCTCAGACGGCTCGCCCTCATCCAATCCCCCACAGCCGCCAGGCACTGGGTAAGACTGCCAGGTCTGGGTCTACAGAAAAAGAGAGGTAGAGTTGTGTGTCGTCGGCGTACTTCATTTATCCAATGAAGACTACTGATACCACCTGACTGGGTTTAACTGTGTGCTAAAAATTCTCACCATTCATCACAGAAAGGAATTAATGCAATTCATGCAGCTTAATAGCAGGTCTCCAAGCAGCAGCAGCAGCAGCTCTATGGCACCCTGGATCCTGAGGTTAATGGTCCTCAGCCTTTCTCCAGAACCCCTTTTCCCTACTACATGAAGCTTCCAACGTTTTGAATGGCCAAAGAACGACAACTCCTACTCCTTTGGCCCACTAAGCTCCTACGTTCAGCAAATAAACTCTGAGCAAGATGCCTGGGGCTTGAATAGCGGTTTCTCTATCTCCTGAAAGAGGGACTTTGACCTTGTGAAAGAGGGACTGTAAGATCCAGCACCCAAAAAGAGAGAGACTGTCCCTTGTAAATAGGGACTGTTGGGAGATGCTACTGGCACTGCCCTGGATGTGTCCCACACTTTCAGACTGTGGAAATTGGGGAGTTTCTGGTAACTTCTGCCTTGGCAGGCGTGGGTGAATGTGTTCTAGCCCCAGCCACTGCCACTAGTACCAGATCCAAGGAAGCTGGGGACCCCTCCAAAATGATGGTGTGGGGCAAGCTATCACAGGAATGTTCAGTAGAACACACACTGACTTACCTATTAGAAAAACGGGAAAGGTTACTATAATTAATTTTTTATGTACAGTTAAACATTATATCCCCTTTAAGGGTAAAGGCTCCCTGCATTGCACGCCACATGTGCCCATATTTATACTTATGTTTTTATTTCTATTACCCAGGTCTCTCGGAGATCCTAGTTGAGCACCTACAAGGCTATACAGGCTATTAGAGCAGCTTTGACTCTTTCCTGCTCTGAGTCATCACTGTCCTCTGTCCAGAAAGCGTAGGCCAAACTTTAGGGCAGACTGAAAAATGCCACTAAGTCTAGTCACTGTTTGGCCAAGCTTTTAGCAGGTGGGGATAGGATCCAGAGGGTAGATCAGATCTTAGTCCTTGCTAGCCTTTCTAATTATTACATCTCTTAAACAGGGTAAATTTTTCTTATGCTTTGCCGACCTTTCCATGGCTTTTGATTCAATTAGTAGGGAAAGGCTGTGGGTTAAATTAGGCGCCACTTCCATCGATAGGCGCCTACTCTTTCTATTGATCCAAATCCATGTTGGAAACTCAATTTCTATCCGCCCCGCCCCAGCTGGCCAGCTCTCAAGAAAGGTGAGGGTCTCCAGAGGGGTCAGACAAGGGTGCTTGCTGGCCCCGATTCTATTCAATCTTTTTGTCAACGATATGATCTCATTCTTGAATGGTCTTGCGCTGCACCCACCGAGGATCGGTTCCAGGAAAGTGCCGGCTCTTTTATACGCAGATGACACGGTCCTGATGTCCCAGACGCTGGTGGGGCTGAGAAGAGCTCTTCAAGGACTAGGAGAATATTGTGGTAGGGAGGGCCTTAAGATCAATTTCTCTAAATCTAAGGTCATGGTAATGAGGAGCCATGGGTATAAGGATATACATCAGTGGAGGATTGGGAGTAATTCCATTTCCCAAGTAAAGGAATTCAAGTATCTTGGCGTTATCTTTTCCTCATCCTTGAGTTGGAAGCCCCATTATAGGGCTATGCTGCTCCAATCAAGGAACTCCCTAAAAGCGATTCTGGGGTTTTACTTTACCCAGGGGGGGAGATTGGTGTTGCCTGCCCTGAGGCTGTTTAGATTTAAAGTTCTAGCTCAAAGCCTTTATGCATTTCCGGCTTGGGGTTTATCCTTTTTGTCCAAAATGGAGAGCATACAAAATCAGGCCCTTGGTTCCATTTTGGGGGCTCCGAGGGGTACCCCGCAGGTGTTACTCAGACAAGAGACTGCATGCCATACAGTCAGATCCTGTGCCTTGCAGGCACTTTTGAGGTTTTGGATCAAAGTTTTTCTTTTCCCCCTTCAGGATGGATCCCTGTTAGCTTTGGCTGGGGAAGCGGGGCTTCTCAGCCTGTGGGGTGGCTGTGTGGAAAAAGAGGTTAGACTCTTGGGATTCTCCAGAGAGGCGCTGGAACCTCTTGGCCCTAAAAGAGCCATGGTCCTTTTGAAAAGAAGGATTTTGGACCAGGAGATCCAGGATGAGGGAGTTCTGCTTGCTAACCAACGAGTAGTCCCTGATTATCCCATGGTTAGACCCCTGGGGTGGGGTAACTGTTACCTCTATTCTAGTTTGGACTATAACCTGCGTAGGGTTTTTACCCACTTTCGTTTCAATACATTCCCCTCGGCCATGTTGGAAGGCCGCTACAGGGGTATTCCTTGGATGGAAAGGAGTTGTGAAATATGTGATTCACAGGAGGTCGACTCCTGTGAACATATTCTCTTTAAATGTACCGCTTTAGCGAGGCCCAGACAAGCCCTATTGGGGAAATATATACAGGACGCCTGGGATTTAGGGAGGTTAAAGTGGCAGCTACTGGAAGGGGTGGATTTGACTCTCACGAAGGTGGTGGCCAGATATTGTCAAGTCTACTTACGTTTGAGATCCAGCAAACTCGCTAGTAAGGACTGAGATATTTGATTATTTAGGCCAACACTATATCAGGAGCTATAGGGCTGTTCCTCTTGAGGAGGAAGTCCGTTAGTAAGGGGGGTGGGAGGTTGGCTGGCTTCGGACTTTGGGCATCGGGCTTCAAGCTTGAGGTACAAGATACCCAAATGTGTGTTATATACATGAATGTATTGTTATGAATTGTGTTATGTATTGTATTATTGTGTATGTAGTATAAGGATTGTATAACCTTTTGGTTAACAATAAATATTATTATTATTATTATATAGGATCCAGAGGGGTAGAAGGGTTTTAAACTGGGATTTTATATGGTTGATATTTTTATCCATAGGGGTTTAAAATTGGGATTTTATATAGTTGATATTTCTATCGGGTTTTAAATTTTTGTATGTTTTATGTTGTAAGACACCTTCAGAGAATAGCGTGATATAAATCAAAACAACTGAATAAGCAAACAGTCCTTTGTTACCGCCAGAGGAGCTACGGCTGAGGTGTGTTAGAACTGGCTCAAAGTTCTGGAGACAGTGCGGGTGGACCCCCATCCTGAACAAAAAGAGGGATTAGCCAACCAGAGTGATTGCTCTTGGAAGCTGCCCAGGTGCACAACATAAAAAGGCTTTTGTCCACAGCGTTGGTGAGGTTGTGTGGAAATAAGGACCTAGATGTATTATAGTGAAGTACTGGAAAATTATTGGCCATCCGGTGCTGGTGGGCTGGAGAGGGGGGAAAAAAGGGGGGGCATAGTTCCCATGGAACAAGGGGGTTCAGCTGAGCCTGGACTTTAGGAGGGTCCTATGCAAGTGGCCTGAGTATTGCTAGGAAATTTTCAGAGTGGGTTGGGGAAGGAGCAGGGCCAACACTCTGCCTCCACCAACTCTGACATTTTTTTTTAGTGCTGCTCAGGCCACTTTGAAAGACTCCACCAACAAAGAAATTTTCAAAGAGGACAGGGGTGGAGTGCTGGCCCTGGTGACTTTTAGAACATCATTCCTGGTGAGGTCGCTGCCGCTGCAGGGCGGCCTCACTGGGAGCCAAGGCAGCACCATAGCCTTTGCAGTGAGAGGCCAAGGCTGGCTGGGAGCCTTGAGAGAGCTCCTGCTTAGGGAAACCCTGAACCTTGCCCTTAATGGGGGCCATAATTGGGACAGGAGTCCAGACTCACCATGGCTTTGACTACGCCACTGGGCTAAACTAACAGATAATCTTGCAAAGGAGCCTAATAAATTCAATAGTGTCCAAGTGCCTTTTTACAGGGCCAGCACAAGGATATTTGCTAGGGATGGGAGTCATATTAAATCGGGATCGGTTCAAAATCATATCGACCCAACTTTCAATCCAATTTTAGATTGTATTAATCAGAATCAGATTGGATTCTGATCAATACAGCGAAAATCCAATGTCTGCCCCCTGCTCTGCCTCCCCTGGACTCCTGCTGGGCCCGGGTGCTAGACAGGGATCCAAGGGAGGCAGAGCTGGGGGTAGAGGGGCCATGCAGGGGTAGGGAGAGGCAGTAAAGTTGCCTCCCAGGACCCCTGCCTGGCACCCACCTCCCCTGAACTTGTGTCCACCCACCCCAGCATCTCCTGCATCTGAGCATGCTCAGACCGGCTGCCATTTTCCAAAATGGCACCGACACTGCCAGAGCCATTGGGAAAGTGGCCATGGCCTCTACCTCCCCTGTCTGGTGCTGCACGCTTCCCCTGGACTACTGCCCGGCCGCCTGTCCCAATGCTGCTGCGGTAGGCACTGGGGTTGGTGGGCATGGGCAGAGATCCAGGGTTGGCCCCCCTCCCCACCCCTGCGAGGCCCTGGTCTGGGGGGCGGTACAGCTGGGACTCCCTGACCCTGAAAGCTCCTTGGAGCAGCACCAGTGCCACTCCAAGAAGCTAGACCCCACCGAGGAACCGATCCTTTGGGATTGTATCCCTCGGCAGGATCAAATTCTTCAGATCAATACAATTGGTTCAAAAATCAAGCTAATCGTATTGAACCAGTTCCAATATTCCCATCCCTAGTATCTGCTGCTCTAGGCAGCCTCAGGCAGCCACCGCCCCATCCTCGCTGCCATAAAGCTTGGGGACGGCTGGATCGGGGTGGGAGGAGCAGCGGCAACCGCAGGAGGGGCGGAGAGGTGCCCCCTTCAAATTGCAACCCTATGTGGCCTTTCCCACGATCAAGCACGGAGTTTGGTGGTGGTGGCAGCAGGAACAAGGGCAGGAGAGGCACCAGTGGAAGCTGGATCAGAGGTGGAGACACCTAGGAGACACCTCTTCCACACCCATCCAGCTTCTGCCTCTGCCTCTCCTGCCCTTGATCCTGCTGCTGATGTCACTGAACTCCACACTGGATTGGGGGAAGGGACACCTCTCCCTCCCCCCCTCCAGTGTAGAGCTCCTCGGTAGTGGCGACAGGGCAGCTGAGCTAGATTGGGGGGGTGGGGTGAGAGAGCCACCTCCCCCTCAACTTGCCACCCCAGGTGGCCACCTGAGCTGCCTAATGATAGTGCCAACAACACTGCCTCTTAAAGAATTTGAACGGGAAAATATATGCTTGGCTAAAGGCTAGTCAGTACCAGACACAGAAGGCGTTTCTGAATGCATGATTTAATTTAATATGAAGGCTCAGCATCTGTTTCATTTTCTATTGTACTTCAAGTACATATTAATTATGTTAATCAGAAAAATAAGACGCTTTTAAATAAATCATGGAATGCCTGGCTGAAGAACCAGAGAGAAACCTATGGTAAAAATGTTCTGTTTTGTGACTCCATGGAAAACTCCTAGATTCCGTTAAAGCCCTTGAGGTCTTGACTGAGACAAAATGCTAGAGCTAGGGTCTTGATTGAGACAAAGAGGTCAGCTCACATTTCTTAGCACTATTGTGATAGTTAAACCAGGCATCCCTACATCAGTTTACATATGGCTTATTTTTTTTAAAAAGACTATTCTATGCATACTTAAGTTCTAGAAAAATTAAAGTCAGAAAATCACAGCCTCACATAACCCTTTTCATGAGCCCTCCACGGCTGTAGCTGAAAACCCTTCTTCTTAAGTACTTAATATAAGACCATAGATAGTGCCAGACTGGGTCAGACCAATTGTCCATTGAGCCCAACATCCTATCTCTGACAGGGGCCAATCTCAGTCACTTGGGAAAAGGACCCAGTCAAGTCACAATGGGCAATCCATTCCTGGTTGTCCACTCCCAGCCCACAACAGTAAGAATTGATGTGTCCCCCCTAAACCTATTTGACTAATAGCTGTTAATAATGGACCTACTCTCCAAGAACTTATCCAATCCTTTTTTAAACCCAGCTAGCCTACTGGTCTTGGCCACATCATCTGGTAACACATTCCACAAGCGAATTGTGCATTCAGAAAAAAAAATCTTTATTTTATTTGTTTCAAATCTGCCACCAGTTAGTTTCATGAAGTGTTCCCTAGTTCTGGTACTATTTGAGAGGGTAAATAACCATCCCTTGTCTCTCCCTCTGTTCCCTTTTCCCTGTCTCCCCTCCCCCTGTCTTTAGATTGTAAGCTCTCAGGCAGGGATCGTGTCTATCTTGTTTTTTGTAAAGCACCAGGTACATCGCTGGTGCTATATAAATGCTTATAATAATAATAAATAATAATGATAATTCCCTATTTACTTGTTCCACACCACTCGTGATTTTGTAAACTTCTGTCATATCCCCTCTCTATTCCAAGCTGAAGATCCCTAACCTATCAAGCCTCTCTTTGTAAGGGAGTTGTTCCGTACCCGTTATAATTTTTGTTGCCCTTCTCTGTACCTTTCCTAGAGCACATTCACACATACATTAAATCAGCGCTTTTTTCTTTCCCCCGCACATTAGAACGATGTGGGAAATACTCCATGCGCTTATTTAGCAGTTCTTCCATTTGTTTTTCCAGAGCATTGAGGGGCACCCAAACAGGGCTGGCCTTAGAAATTGCGGGACCCTCGGCAAACACAAAATGCGGGGCCCCCTCAGCTCCACGCGCTTTCCACAGTCCGCCCACTTTCCCATGGCTCCTCCCACTTTCCTGTGGCCCCTCCCATTTTCCAAGGCCCCGCCCACTTCCATTTAACAATTAGAGAATTGCCATATAAGTTATTTTTAACTTGGCTGAACAATGTGCTCCAAAGAACATATAAATCTAGTTTAGATGAAAAGGAGCCCAGGACACAGATATGATTAAAAGGCAAAGACTCTTATTTAAAACACAGGAAGGCATGCACACCGGATAGGGACAGATTATCCATAGCCTGAACCCTCCTTCTCTGGGCATATTCCTATTACACTCCCAACACAGGTGTTCAAACATAGATCCACCTGATCAAACATAAATCAAACAACTCCCACACAGTCACAGCACCCCCCTTGAAAGCAGGGATGTGGAACTGAACCTCAGGCCCAGAGCAGCCAAACGCAGCTCTCAGCAAAACTTTGTCAGTGTGACCCCTTTCCAGTTCTTGGATTTAAGGGTCTCAAGCACCAAAGCACTAAAAACTCAGTTACACGTATCAAACACGAAACAACTCCCCCACAACCACAGCACCCCCAGCCCCTTCCCAAACCACCCCCCAGATGGCCCCACTCTACTCCCAAAGCCCCACAGACGCGTGTAGCAGCACAAATGAGCTCATATCAAGAGGAGGAAGAGGTATTGGCTGGGTGACCCTTACCTCAGCTGTTGCTGGGCCTGGATCGTCTGAGAGGGCTGGAAGCTGACAGGCTTAGGTTGCTAAGCATGAGGGGACAGCAGGAATGGTGTGCTGGGCCTCTCCTTGGGCAGGGGCGTGGCTCCGTTTTCCCCGCCAGGAGCCATGGAGGAGTGGGGGCAGCCATAAGGGGTATGGGGGGACAGTCATGGGAAGGGGAGCGGGCTAGAGGGAGCAACTCCCCCTCGCGCGCACACACTCACTCACACACACACCCTTCTCTCTCGTACACACCTCTCACACACATTCATTCTCTCATACACATTCATTCATTCACTCTCACACATGCTCTCACCTCTCTCACACCCCCATTCAAACTCACACACACTTTCACCTCGCTCTTCACTCACACACGCATTCAAGCTCACACACATGCTTTCACCTCTCTCTTTCACACAAACACACACCCATTCAAGCTTACACTGTCACACATGCTTTCCTCTCTCTCTCTCACACACACACACACACACCCATCCAAGCTTACACACACGCTTTCATCTCTCTCACACACACCCCTCAATCCCCATTCATACTCACACACATGCTCTCACCTCTTTCACAAACACACCAAACCCATTCATACTCATACATGCTCTCACCTCTCTCTCTCTCTCTTTCACACACACCCATTCAAGCTTACACTGTCATACACGCTTTCATCTCTCTCTCTCTCTCACACACACACCCATTCAAACTTACACACACACTTTCATCTCTCACACACACACCCAATCCCCATTCATACTCACATACACTCTTACACACACACACACACACATACACACACTCAATCTTAAACACACACTTTTATCTCTCAAACCCATTCATATTCTCACACATGCTCTCACCTCTCTCTTTCACACACACCCATTCTAGCTTACACACACACTTTCATCGCTCTCACACACACACAATCCCCATACTCACACGCATGATGCTCTCACCTCTCTCTCTCTCTCTCTCTCACACACACACACACACACACACTCTCATTCAAACTCACACACACACACTCACGCTGCACTGCCTCTTCCGGTCCCATCCCCCAGCTGCCACACTAAGCAGGAGATCCTCATCCTGGCATGGGACGCGCCGCCCTCGCTGCCTGCTCTGCTCCCTGTGCCACCGCCGCCTGCTACTCCACCGCTGGCCCGCTGCTCCTCACGCCGCCTCCACTACGACTTCTTCTGCACAGCAAGCCAGCAGTAGGTAAACAAAGCCTGCTCAGCACGTTGTGTGCCCATGGGTCCTCTCTCCCTCCCGGAAGTTGCTTTCATGCAACTTCCGGGAGAGAGAAGGAGGGGCCAAGCAGGCTGTGAGGATGGAGGAGGAGGAGGAGAAGGAGGTAGGTGGGGTCGCAGCGTTGGGTGGGTGTTCAACGTTGACTTGGGGATGGGTGGTGGGAGGGGCCCCGCGGTGCCGCTTCTGCCTGCCTGTGCAGTGCGGGGCCACACCGACCCGAGTCCCCCCAACTTTTTTTAAAAAAAATTAAATTTCTATACCCCCCTGAACTGCGCCCCCCCAAGCACGGGGCCCTGGGTGGGCGCCCCTAGCCGCCGTGCAGTAAGGCCGGCCCTGCACCCAAAAGCTACCATTACAAGCGCGCATTTGAAATGACCCGCATAAATCCTCTTGTCGGAATGTCGGTGCTCCATTTGTTTTGGAGACAAGCGCACCTTTTTTCTCTGGTGAACGCAAACAGCCAGAGGAAAGCGCATGGTAACAGGAAGTCCTCTCCTAGTCAGTGTCATGTCAGTTACACAGCGCCCCACTTCCTGGCTCCGCTCCTGTCCCCTCTCCGGGACCCGAGAGCCAGGGAAGCAGGGCGCTGTGTAACTGACGTGACACTCACCCACTTCCCCGGCTCTCGGCTCCACTCCTGCTCTGCTGCCGCTCCTCCTCCTCTCCCCCCACCCAACCTGAGGGGCTGGGCGGAGCTAGTGGGCTTACAACAGGCTGGCATGTGTGAATGTAAAAAGGCGCATTGTGTAAAATGGCTTAAATGCACAGAACTCCTCATTTTTCCTCCCTCCCCTTCCTCTCCCTCTAACCTGACCATCTGCATCGATGGGGTCACCATCCATCCTGTTCTCCAAGCCCGCAGCTTGGGCTTTATCTTTGACATGCACCTCTTCTTTAAACCTTACAATGGGTGATTTCAGACGTTACGCGAACACGGTGAACCACGGTGAATACCCACCTGTGGTCACCGTGTCCCGTACGTCTGTTCACAGCGCGCCAGATGTTGGCCACGGTCAATACCCACATGGGGTCCGTTTGAACCACGCTTCCCGGGCTAGCCGGGGGAAGGTCCCGGGAAGCGTGGTCAAGCGGACCCCGGGCCGTGGCCAAGGAAAAGTAACGTCTGGCCGCGTGCCACGGCCCGGGATCCCCGGAGGGATCCCAGGCCATGGCACTATCGGCCGGACGCGGTGGACGCATTGGCCCCGCCGCCTGCCCGTCTCCTCAGAGGGCGGGCGGCGGGGTGCGTGGAGGGGGCGGGGCCGCGCGGCCACACGTTGCGCCATGCAGCCCCGGCCCCTCCCACTTTCCCCACCGGGATCCCCCCGGCACGTCTGTTGTGCCGTTACGGGGTGACCCCGGCGGGGAACGAAGCCGTTGGTGCCAGTACGGGGCAAACGTATCGTCTGAAAATACCCATTGACTCAGTGGCCAAATCCTGCCGGTTCACTCTCCTCAACATTACCCGCATCCGCCCCTTTCTATCTATCTCCTCAGCCAAAATCCTTGTTCATGCCATGATTATCTCTCGCCTCGACTACTGCAACCTCCTCCTTGCTGGCCTCCCTCGCTCCCACCTGTCCCCCCTTGTCGCAATCCAAAACTCCGCTACCAAGGTCATTCACTCTGCCTGTCGCTTCGACCATGTGCAGCCTCTCCTCCTCTCCCTTCACTGGCTCCCCCTTCCTGAATGTATCCTGTTCAAACTCCTGGTTTTCACGTTCAAATCGCTCCACGACCAAGCTCCCGCTTATCTCTCAGACTTAATCTCCCTACGCACTCCTGCACGCGCTCTCCGCTCTTCCATTGTACCCACCCTTACTCTCCCTCGTTTCTCCTGCTCACCTAACCGCCTTCGTCCCTTCTCCCTCACTGCCCCCCATGCCTGGAACTCCCTTCCTATCCACATCCGCCTTGCCCACTCCCTCTGCTCCTTCAAATCCCTCCTCAAGACCCACCTTTTCCATGCTGCCTTTTCCAATGCCCGCTAGTCTTTCCCCTCACTCTTACTGTCAGCCCTCCTCTGCTGACTACTGCTACCAACTTCTTTGTAACCAAGAAGTTTGGCTAAGCACACGTACCTGAGACCTCGCATCCGCCTGAATGTTTGTTTGTCTTCTCCCATGTCTCTCCCACTGTCCCCTCTCCCTGTCTCCCCCCCTTTGTCTTTGTCTTTTAGATTGTAAACCACAGGCAGGGACCACGTCTAATTCTATGTTCTGTACAGCACCAGGTCATACGACTGGCGCTTTATAAATGTCGAAGAAGAAGAAGAAGAAGAAGAAGAAGAAGAAGAAGAAGAAGAAGAAAACTGTGAATAGTACCTCGGTTTATTTAAGCGCATTTTGAAATTGACTGTATTTAGGAAAAGCAGCATTTTAATGTATGTATGAATGCGCTCCTAGTTCTACTATGTCTTTTTTGAGATAAGGTGACCAGAACTGCACATAATAATCAAAAAGTAGTTGCAACATAGATTTATATAGAAGCATTATAATATTTTCAGTTTTATTCTGAAACTTCAGTTTTATTCAGAAAATAAAAGGAATAATCCTTTTATTCTCTATCCTGAATAATTCCTAACATCCTGTTCGCTTTTTTGGCCACCGCCACACAATGAGCTGAGGATTACAATGTATTGTCCACAAAATGACTCCAAAATCCTTTTCCTGAATGGTAACCCCAAATTTAGAACCCCTAATTTAGAACCCAGCCTTGTATACATATAGTTTGAATAATTTTCCATATGTGCATCACTTTGCACATTAAATCTCATCTGTCATTTAGTTGCCCAGTTACCCATTCTCACAAGATCCTCCTGCAATTCTTCTGTCCACTCAGGTTTTAACTACCTTGAATAACTGTGTGTCATCTGCAAATTTGATCACCCCACCTTTTACTCTCTTTTCCAGAGAATGTTTTAAACAACACCAGTTCCAGTACAGATCCCTGGGGCACTCACTTCTCTCCATTGAGAAAACTACCCATTTAGTCCTACTTTGCTTCCTGTCCTTTAACCAGTTACCGATCCATGGCAGGGCACTGCCTCCTATCCCATGACTATTTAATTTCCTCAAGAGTGTCTGCTGAGGGACCTTATAAAATGCCTTCTGAAAATCCAGATACACTATATCGACCAGCTCACCCTTATCCACATGCCTATTTACACCCTCAAAAAATTCCAATAGATTACTTGCTCTAAGATTGTTTTAACATAAAACACTCTGGCTATCCCAAGCTTTACCCAGGAGAAAAGCCCTTCTGTGGTAACTGGGCTCTGTCGAAGGAGACAACAGCCAGAACTAAAGCTTTATTGGAGTTGGGGCCTAGTTCACATAGAGTCTGTGCTCTTTGCTTAAGTAATTCAGAACAACTCTTAGGTACAGTAACATATTACTAACACCTTCTGTGGTCACTCCTATCCAGGAGTTAAATCACTTTACAGTGGTGGCATACCTTCCACATTTGACTGAGAAAAATAGGTATGCATGTAATTTGCATAAATTTTCAAGTGTTTATGTAAGCTTGTTATAGCTGGCTGATTAACTTTGGGACCAAGCTGGAAAAAAAGAGGATGTTTGCGTGAGAGGCTCTGTGTGTCATGTATCCTGTATAAAAAGCATATATTTTATTGGCAATCTGTGTTCCAACATTTAGGACCAGTTTGTTATAATGTCCTTTTAGCTGTAATCTTGGAGAGAGATTATGATCAGTCTGTCTCTTAAGGATTACATAGCTAGGCCTGCACAAACAATTCCTGTTGACCAGTTTCAAGGGATGTGACTCCCCATACAAGGGCCGAGAAAGGTTACATCTTGGTCATTGTTAAATCTTATCTCAGATGATAGCTGCCTTTTTACTATGTATCAGCAGATTGTTTACAACTTATTTTGAGAAACCCCATTGTAAGCTTTCTTGACCTGATGTCATTTAAACTGACTTCTAAGAAAAAACACACTATAAAGAGGCAGAGGAAAAATTAATTCTTCAGAAAGCTCTCCATTCCCTGGAGTTTTTTTACCTTCATTATGGTAGTATGGGACAAAGGACTGGGTGAATATGAATGAATATTCTTTTGAAACATTTGAGCCAATAATTAAAGCATATATTATTTCTTATAGATGTTAAGATCTTTTGACTTATAATAGAAGTGTTTCTTTGAACAGAAATGTCTTTTTAAATCATGTATTTGTAACTGACATTGTTTCTCTTTTGTACTGTGTTGATATTTTTATTTGAATTTAAGTAAACTTATACTTTATATTTATAAATTCTTTGTCTCATGAACTTATTTACAAATTATTGTCATTGCTATACCATACTGGGCTGGTCTAGCTCTTAAGCATGGTGCAATCTCAAATCTTTCACATACAGGAAAATAGTCGTCCTATATCCAGATCAGACTATGTCAGGTCTGGACTGTTAAGTGCATTTTCCTTTTGAGGAAACTGAGGCACAACGCGACATGTGTACACATATGTTTGTATGTGCAGGACTGATGGTTCAAGTTACAACTCAGCCTATTAAAAAGTCAAAATTCTCAAATGTGTGCATTGACTTTGGCTCTAAAGTTTTAATGACAATCAGCAGATTACAGATGGAAGCAGTGACAGTCCCTTTCAGAACACTAAAGAATCATCTCTCACAAACACACACACACACACACACACACACTTCTACCATTTTTTAGTTCTTTTGTTTTTATCCCAGGAACACAGCTCCCTCCTGCCTAGGTGTAACCTATCTTTGTTCTTTGATAGCAGTGCTTATCCCTAGAAAATGTGTCCCACCGCCCAGCAATGAAGGAGGCTAGGAGTTAACCTAGAAGTCACAGCTCTTTCTGGATGGATTAATGCAGTGTTAATTGCAGCCTTTGCTTGCTGATCCTGGTACAAACCTTACATTGCTGGGAAGGTGGTAAAAGATAACAGAATCAGATACCGTTGTAGGGTATGCAGTGGCATAGCTACCATGGAGCTAAGAGGGTCAATTGAGCCCAGGCCTCGCTCTCTGCAGGGGGCCTTTTGAAAGCGGTCTCAGTGCCACCAGGACATTTTCAGAGTGGGTGGAATGTTGGTCTGCCTCCTGCTCCTTCCTCTGCCCACTCTGAAAATTTCCTAGGGGTGCTCAAGCCTTTGACCCAATCCCTGAGGGCTAGAAACATATTTAAGAACAAAACATAAAATCTTGCATATCAAGGGCATATCATAGATGCAGATGCAACAGGGCCCACAAGTCTGGAAGGTGAGGGGCACATGCTGTATTGAATGTGTTTTGCAGTAAAGAACCCACCAGGGGAAGAGAAATTCCATGTTTTGCAGTAGGACCCTTTCCAGCCTAGCTACACCACTCTGCTGCATGGTCATATATGACAGTACGAGTTGGGGATTTTAAGGAAAACCTAATGATTATTTACAGAATTAGGAGCAAAATCCTGGGAGTTAGCACTACTACCTGTCAAACCTAGCTTACTTGCAATTCACTTGAAGTTACTAATCCCTTCACACCCTAATGACAACATCGCAGGGACAATTTTGACAGCTTCTGGACATTTCATTCTGCTTAAGCTCTATCATTTGCAGCTTCATCTCCCACAATAGCCCTGTCCATTTTCACACATCTCCAAGCCACTACGTAGTTTCCTCAAATTGCCACCAATCTTGTAAGAACACTACACCCTGATAGAGGCATATGAGGAATCAAGAAATCTGCCTGCTCAAATATTACCTAGCTTGTGCCTTTGCTGTTATCATTGTTTTCAGAAGAAATATATATTCTCTCTGGAAAAAAATGAAACTTGAAAACATTTAACAGCATAAGCCAGTTGCCCTTGCTTTTTTTAATCTACTAACTTTTCCAATTAAATTCCAGGAATCAATTCTTAGTTCCCTTTATAAAAGAAATAACCTGTCTCTGCAAATTGGCTTTCCTTGCAAAGCCAGCAGATGCCAGTGTTTTCTTTTGATTTTGATTTAGGCTATCTAGGTATGAAAAGAAACAGTTTATCGCCAATCGGATCTCCATTCGCATTAGATAGCCCCCTAATGTATGTGCGTGGTAAACACACCTTATTTAAACATGGCTTTGTATTTACTGTCAACAAAAACACTAAGGGTTCAAACCTCCACCCACCCAGTGAAATCCCATTGATTTGAATGATGGAGGTTTGTCCTGCTAGTTGGACAGACTTTTCAAAGGCTCTCTTCTCTCCTGCATATTGTATCTGACAGTACTGGGAGTTGTTGGATAGTGCAACAGTCACAAGTAAAAGCCCATTACAAGCCCTGCAAGCTTAATATGGGGCTTGTCCAGTAGGAGGAGGGTCCGGGGCTGAAACAGGTTTTTTTTCTTTCTCCTTGTCTCCTCTCTTCTCCTCTCTCTGTCCTCCATCTTGTCCCATGCAGTCTGTACAGTATGGAAGCATGTCTTCCAAGTTCTTAGTAAAGTTCTGTTTTGAAGAAACTTCTACTGTGTATTATTCAGCAGAAAGCTAACTCTACAATAGGTTATGGGCCCAGGACATCTTCAAGGCAATTTTGAAGACTAGTAGCAGCCCAGAAGGAGTTCAGACTGTGAAAGAAAACTCCAAGACAGAGAGACCTACTGACTGTGAGTAAGAAGGCTTAAATCCCAGAAGGGGAAAGGGAGGGAAGCAAGTATGGCAAGCAGCTCAGACTTGCAGTAGGAAAGCTGAACAATGTAAACTACCAATTGTGGAAGATTAAAGTGGAAATGCTGCTGTCTAAAGATGATCTATGGGAGGTGATTACCACAAACAGGCCAGCAGCAAATCATGAGGAATGGGATAAAAAGGACAGGTTAGCAAAGGCTACAATAAGTTTATTGGTAGAAGATGACCAGCTAATCCATATAAGAAGTGAGACCACAGCAAGAGTCGTGCATTGCAAAACTTGCATGAGAGAACTAGCCTGAATAGCAAACTGTTTCTACTGAGGAAACTATACAAAATTAGGCTTGGCAAAACAAGTGCAATGTAGGAGCATATAAATGCCATGTTGGAAGTAGTGGCACAGCTGCATGGCAATCGGCATTGGAGAAGATATAAAGGACAGCCATGTGGTAGCCCTACTCCTCTGCAGCCTGCCTGAATCTTATAGTGCCCTCATCAATGCCCTGGAGACAAGGCCAGAGGCTGAACTGAAGCTGGAATTTGTTAAAGGTAGACTTGCAGATGAATTCCAGCACAGAAAGGAGAACTTGCAGAATGATCTAAAGCAGGGTAATGAGACTGCACTGAAAACCTCAGACAAAGCTTATAAGAGGGAAACCAAACCAGAGTATTCTTCAGATGCAAAAAGGAGGGATATTTAAAGAAAGACTGCTATATATGGAAAGCAGAACAGCAGAAACTGTCTCCACAAACACCTACGCAGTGGGCTAAAGTCACAAACAGCAACACAGTAGCTGAACAATGGAGTGGGTGCTTCAGAGCAACGCAAGACAGCTCATCCCAAAATTGGTGTGTAGACTCCAGGGCAACGAGCCACATGACTAGCAATAAAGGATTCTTCACAGGACTGGATCTGAGCAGTAAAGAAAGGTAGATACCTTGCAGATGGGAGAAGCATCAATGCAGAAAAAATTGGGCAAGGGTTCCTGTACTGTAACCAGTCACAGGGAGGCACACACTGACCATATTCATGAAAGATGTGCTCTATGTGCCCAAATTAGAAGGGGAACTCCTGTTCGTGAGGTGCCTGGCAGCAAGGGGGCTCACCATCCATTTCCAGGGAGATGAATGCACAATTAAAGTGGGACAAAAGTACTGGCCAGAGCCACTGCAGATTAGAATCTGTACCATCTGAGCAGAGCAAAAGAACAGGTGAAGCTCACTGCGCACAAGCCACATGATGACTGCATCCACCTGTGGCATACATGCATGGGACATAGACACCCAGACAGCATCAAGGAAATGCATACACAGCAGTTGACCAAAGACCTTAAGGTATCAACGTGTCCCATAATCATTAGGGATGTGCGAACGCGGTTCAGAAGTTCAGGGTTCTGCCCAAACTCGGGGTGTTCGGACCATTCACAAACATGCCAAATCTGAACCGCCCCCACCCGAACCGGACGAACCAAGTTCGGGTTCTGAACCGGTTTGGGCGGGGGTGGGGGGGCAGGGAGGAACCTGGTTTTTCCTCCCTCCCTCCAGGCTGCATGGGTGGAAGGAGCACTGGGGAGCACCTCCCCCACACACACACACCGACTGTAATTCTGTG
>QEPC01002256.1:2746532-2758159 GCA_003113815.1 Sphenodon punctatus | reverse complement strand
TAACCAAGCCAAGTACGTGCACTTGAGACCTCGCATCTTCATGAATGTTAGACCCCTTGTCTCTCCCTCTGTTCCCCTTCCTAAGTCTCTCCCCCAGCTCCTGTCTCTCAGATTGTAAGCCCTAGGGTCAGGGACCGTGTCTATTTTATTACTTTGTAAAGTGCCAGGTACACTGCTTGCGCTATATAAATGTTTGTTAATAATAATAATAATAAATGTAGAACACCTGGGTTGTGGTCACACCCTCTCCCCCAGCATACATAGGAGCTCAGATGCTTTCAAAGTTTCTATAATCGGTCACTGGCTTTCAGTAAGTTCTTGTCTGCCTTCATCTCTGCTCCCCTCATCCATGAGTGTATCATTGCCTGCCTTGTTGGCTAGTATTGTCTCCACTCCTGTTAGTCCTTCTGTGCATTCTTGGTTAGTGTGTTCTCGGCGCCTCCCCCACGCTCTGTGTGTCCTGTTCAAGTTCACCTTCCCTGTGAGTGTTTTCTGCTGTGTCCATCTGGTCTGGTGCTCTGGGGTTTTCCTTCCCTTTCCCTCACTCCCCATTCCCTCACTGTTGACCCCACATTGGGGCTCCTCCTCTTCCCTTGTTCTCTTCCTGGCTCCCCCTTCCATTCTCCCCTCTGTGTGCCTCAGGCAGTCCAGGTTAAAGCACATCTGTGATGAAAAGGACCGGTGCCTCCGCTGAGGCTGTTTACCCATTAACAACTCAGAGGAGAAAAAACTTACCACAGACACTGCTCTGCCTGGGGTTACAAACTCCCTTCTGTCTTGACTTTAGCTCCCCCTGCTGACCACTCATGGTTATCACTCCCTTTATCCTGACAGAAATGAAGCTTCGTGCCGGACAGCACACTGTCTCAGTGTGGCAGGGGCACTCTGGCGGATGTGGGAGCATGTCATTTGTGGTGACACGAAGGTCTGTTTGGGAATTATAGACACTGAAACCTTGGTTCCTTATTCTCCCCGATGAACCCATTTGAAGTGAATGGGAGTCTGGGGTGTATGATTGACAGAGTCAGTGATTTGAAGGATCAACACCCTGAGAGGAGGACGGGTCAAGCAGGACAAAATTGGCATGGGCCTTTTAAGGAACCTGGGCACTGGTGATAATGAGGTACCTAATCGTCACCTGTGGATGTCAGCAGGGTAGAAAGCTGGAGAAGCCAGAGTACAGAGCAGTAAGTGTATGTGTAGGGTGGTGAAGATTGAGGAGCATAGTGTGGAGACGGAACCGAGAGCTCACAGTGACAAGCTGAGGTTGTGAGAATGAGACAATCTTGCTGCAGACTGAGAGTAAACCTACCCTGAGGGCTGAATAAAAGCCCAGGATACTGGAGGAGCCAGCACAACCAAGGTAGTCTGGAGACAGCACGGAGACCAAGGTGGAAGCCAACTGGGTTGTAGACTTGTAAGGTGCTTTTGGTTGGGCTGGGCTGGGCTGCTTGGGGATCCAGTATGGCTGGAAGAAGCCCTTTTATCCCGGAGAATTGGGACTGCCTGTAGGGGAGTGTAGAGGGCAGACTTAGAACAGCACACCTAACCAAGCCAAAAGGGAACGTGGGGCGTGTTAATTCTCCTGAGCAGGGTGTTAAGGAACCCAGAGGGACAATTATGCCTGCGGTGATGCTACGAGGGGTGGGGTGGGGTACGTTTCAGGGTATTAAGCAGAAATGAAACTTCATGTCGGACACTGCGTTAACCTGATGTGTCAGGGGCAGCGTGGTGGACTTGGGGGCGTGTCATCTGTGGTGACGTGAAGGTCTGTTTGGGATTTATAGACACTGAAACCTCCATTCCTTATTCTCCAGAATGAACCCATTGGAAGTGAATGGGAGCCTGGGTGGTGACGGTGTATTTTGGTATATTGCACAGAAACAAAGCTTTGCACCAGACAGTGCACTATCCTGATGTCCAGGGGCAGAATTATGGATGTGGGGGCATGTCATTTGTGGTGATACTGTTACCACGTGACCCTTTCTCCACACGTGAACACGGGGATCCTGGAGGGGGAAGGTCCCAGTGCTCAGGCAAGAGCTCAAATTTTGGGAATTAGTCTTTTCAGTCGCTTAGGGTCCCACCCGTGTTCCTCCAGTCTGAGGTCGTGGCGCGCTACAACCCGCTGGCCTACCCTCTTCTCCCCACAAAAGACATGACCAAAACAAGGAATATTTCAAAGACTGAGGGGATGTTTATTTAATTAGACACAGACACACACAAACAGCGCTGCCTAGTCTGGACTGGTGTTTACAGGGTTAAGCTAAGCAGTGTAGAGGGGAGATTCCAGGTTGTGGAGAACAGAAAGTAGACTGCTCTGCCCAAGGTAAGAGATGAAAGAGAGAGAGTGAAAGTGATTCTAAGGGGAAGCGGTGGTGGTGAAATTATCGAGTTTGAAGCAGGGAGGGGAAGAGAGAGATAGTGAGGAAGAGAGGGAATGTGAGAAAAATGGAAAAGAGATTACCTCTTCTTTGCCCATTGCGAAGGGGATGGGTGAGCCCCAGAGATCCTGCGATGAGTGGGAGGGGGACAGACCTAATCCTGGAAGACCCCTGGAGCAGACCCACACAGGAGACCCATGCGCGTCCACTTCCAAAAGCAAGTCAACTCTACAGTGAGAGGCTCGGGTCAATTGTAGGGACCAGGGGACAAAGCTGCACAAAAACTCACAATGAGTGTTGGGATACTAGAAAGAAGCTTCCTGGGTGGGTGCTTGGGAGCCCAGGACTAGAGAAAGGCTCGCAATGGGCGTTGAACGGGGTCTTTCTAGGTGGGTCCTGGGAGACAATGAAAATAATGTTTTGGGGTAAAGGTCAGGCTGGATGGAGGGGCAAGAGAATCTTACACATGGGTGACTTCCTAGATGAGGCTTAATGGCTCATTATTTTTAACCAGGGGAAGGTGCTGGGCAGGAGAATCCCTTCTCTGGAGGTTACACAAAAGGGGAAGTTTGCCTGGTATCCCAACTGCTCCATATCTTTTAAGTACCAGCTCCTCCTGTTTCCTTCTTGGGCTGCGTTCCCATCTGCGGCGGCGGTGGCAGCAGAAGGAGGGGCGAGGGAAGATGCGGCAGCGTGGAGGAGCCAGCTGACAGGAAAAGAGATGGTGCGAATGAAGATCTGCCGTGGCTTCTCTCACGCATGTCAGGAAGCAAAATCCTGCCCTGACATGCGTGAGAGAAGCCGCGGCAGATCCCTGTTTGCATCGGTTCTTTTCCTGCCAGTCGGCTCCCGTGCTGTCACGTCTTCCCTCACCCCTCCCTCTGCCACCACCACAGATGGGAATGCAGCCTTAGGCTGGGTGTTTTGTATGAGGCTGGTCTCCTGAAGGGAATTTCTATGAGGCCAGCTTGACCTATTTTTGCTCTCCTTTCACATGGAGTCCCACCACTTCTTTCCATGCACCCCTTCCGAGTGAGGGGGTGGGGGTACTCATGTGTGACAATAAAAAGTTCTGTTTGGGATTTGTAGACACTGAAACCTCAGTTCCTTATTCTCCAGAATGAACCCATTGGAAGTCAATAGGAGTCTGGGGGGTTGGTAGTGCATTTTGGTATATTCCACAGAAACCAAGCTTTACACCAGACAGTATGCTATCCTCATGTTCCAGGGCAGAGTTATGGACAGGGGGGAGGGGGGGGGCATGTAATTTGTGGTGATGCAAAGCTCTGTTTAGGATTTAAAGACTCTGAAACCTCGGTGCCTTTTTCTCCGTATTAAGTGAATGGGAGTCTGGAAGGGTTGGTACATTTTAGCGTATTGTGCAGAAATAACGCTTCACTCTGTTCTGGACAGTGCAATATCCCAGTGTGCCATGGGCAGTGTGATGGACGGGATGGTTTCTTTTGTGGTGACATGATATGTAATTTGCAATTTATATACTTCGAAACTTTGGTTCCTTATTTTCTCGGATCTTCCCATTAGAAAGGAATGGGAATCTTGAGGGGATTTCATATTGCAACATATACTGTGCAGAAACAAGACTTTGTGCCAGACCGCATTATCCCTGTGCATCAGGGGCGCAGTGTGGTGGACTTAGGGGCATGCCAGTTGTGGTGATGCAAAGCTCTGCTTGGGATTTATAGACAATGAGGCTGATCCCATGCATCTTGTGCACAACCCGTGCACGTGTTCATTGGGAATGCATTGTGCCGGCCAGAATCCACGTGAGACCCACTCTGATCCCACTTGGAGGGGATTGGGATTGTGGCCACTGAAACCGTGGCTACTTATTCCCCAGGATGAACCCATTAGAAGTGAATGTGAGTCTGGGAGGTTGGTGCGTTTTGGCATATTGCGCAGAAACAAGGTTTGTGCTGGACTTTGCACTGTCCTGATGTGCCAGGAGCAGAGTGTAGCAGGCTTGGGGGCATGTTATCTGTGGTGATGGTGAAGCTCTGTTTGGGTTTTATAGACACAGAAACCTTGGTTCCTTATTCTCTGTGATGAACCCATAAGTAGTGAATGGGAGTCTGGTGGTGCATTTCAGCTTATTGTGGGATGAGATGGGGCTTTTTGGCGAGAGCGGACGTTTAGGAGGAGGGTGGGAGTTTTTATTCTTTTAATTCTATTGTTGCTTTATTAATTGTGAGCCGCCCTGAGCCTCTATGGGAAGGGTGGTGTATAAATCTGAGTAATAAATAAATTATGCAGAAACAAAGCTTCATGCTGGACAGCACACTATTCTGGTGTGTAAGAGAGAGTGTGATGGATGTGGGGGCCTGTCATTTGTGGTGATGTGAAGCTGTGTTTGGGATTTGTAGACACTGAAACCTCGGTTCCTTGTTCTCCGGGATGAACCCATTGGAAGTGAATGGGAGTCTGGGGAGTGGTGCCTTTTGGCATATTGTGCAAAAATAAAACTTCGTGCTGGACAGCACACTATCCTGGTGTGTAAGAGACAGTGTGATGGATGTGGGGGCCTGTCATTTGTGGTGACGCAAACCTCTGTTTTGGATTTATGGACACTGGAACCTTAGTTTCAGTGAGAGCCAGTGTGGTGTAGTGGTTAAGGTGCTGGAGTTGGACCTTGGAAGCCAAGGTTCAAGTCTTGCCCAATCCATGAACTCACTGCATGGCCTTGGGCAAACCTCAGTTCCCCATCTGTTTAATTAAAAAAATGAGTGCGTGCATCTGTCTTTTTCTGTGTTCCCCTCACGCTTGTCCATCTTAGATTTTAAGCCAGCTGTCCAAACTCTGTGTCTGTAAAGCTCTGTGTACGCTTAGTAGTGCTATAGAAATGATTAGTAGTAGTAGGTTCCTTATTCCCTGGGATGAACCCATTGGAAGTGAATGGTCCTCTGGGGGCTGGGGTGTCGTATTCTGCAGAAACAAAGTTCCAGTGTGCTGTCCTGGTGCGTCAGGGCAGTGTGGCTGACGTGGGGGCATGTCATTTGAGGTGCCTCAAATCTCTCTTTGGAATTTATAGACGCTGAAACCTCCTTCCTTTTTCTCTGGAATGAACCCATTAAAATTAATTGGGAGTTCAATTTTTCAAAACTGAATGGCACATTCTGGCATGTTGTGCAGAAACGAAGCTTCGCGCTGGACAGTGTGCTATATTCTGGTGTGCTACGGGCAGTATGATGGATGGGATGGTTTCCTTTGTGGTGACGTGATGCTTATTTGGGGATTTATAGACATTGAAACTTCGGTGCCTTATTTCCCCCGATCTTCCCATTAGAAACTAATAGGAGTCTTGCGTTGGGGATGCACATGGCATTGCAGTGTATTGCGCAGAGACAAGACTTCGTGCCGGATAGCGCATTATCCCTGTGTCAAGGGCAGTGTCACAGACCTGGGAGCATGTCATTTGTGGCAATATGAAGCTCTTTTAGGGATTTATAGACACTGAAACCTCTTTATTCTCCCTCATGAACCCATTAGAAGTGAATGGAAGTCTTGGGGTGGTGTATTTTGGCGTATTGCGCAGAAACAAAGCTTGTGCCGGACAGTGCACTGTGTGTGTGTGTTAGGGGCAGTGTGACAGATAGGGGTGTGTCCGTGTTGACGCAAAGCTCTATTTGGGACTCCAGGATGAACTCATTGGAAGCGAAAGGGAGTCTTGGGGGCATTGCAGCATATTGTGCAGGAACGAGGCTTTGCTCTAGACAGCGTGCTATCCTGGTGTGTGAGGGACAGCGTGACAGATGTGTGAGTACCAACAGGCAGGTCTGAGTGGCAATATTCCAACATGGGAGTATGGCAGACCAAGGGTCCAGATGGCTTAGCAGCCACAGCAAAGCTGGCTAGGCCAGAGAACAGGGACTGGTTTTTTCATGTGCCTTTTTGTGGTATCATATGCTCCTTGATGGTAACTTTATGATAGTCCCTAAACTAATGTGGGGAGTTGTGGGTTCTGTCTGGCCCTTAGGAGTGCAGAGATTCCCCCTAGCACATTCATTCTCAAACTGGGGGTGCAGCATAGAAGGTAGTTGCTCCACACTCTGACTGAGCTGGGGGAATTTCCAAAATAATGGAGTGGTGGTGATAACTCCATGGAGTGGGGGGAGAGGAAACAATAGGAGGGCAAAAGGAGGAGACTTAGGCCGCATTCACACCTGACCCTGGTGCAGCGTTGGTGAGATCCACGAGGGAAGACAATACTAGCAAGTCCTGCGCGGGAAGATGTGGCAGCGGGGAGGAGCCGGATAGCAGAAGAAGAGGTGGTGCGAATGGGGATGTGCCTCGGCTTCCCTCGCACATGTCAGGGTGCAAAATCCTGCCCTGACATGTGCAAGAGAAGCTGCAGCACATCCCCGTTCGCACCGGCTCTTCTTCTGCTATCCGGCTCCTCCCCGCTGCCACATCTTCCCGCGCAGGACTTGCTAGTATTGTCTTCCCTCGTGGATCTCACCAACGCTGCACCAGGGTCAGGTGTGAATGCGGCCTAAGTCTCCTCCTTTTGCCCTCCTATTGTTTCCTCTCCCCCCACTCCATGGAGTTATCACCACCACTCCATTATTTTGGAAATTCCCCCAGCTCAGTCAGAGTGTGGAGCAACTACCTTCCATGCTGCACCCCCCAGTTTGAGAATGAATGTGCTAGGGGGAATCTCTGCACTCCTAAGGGCCAGACAGAACCCACAACTCCCCACATTAGTTTAGGGACTATCATAAAGTTACCATCAAGGAGCATATGATACCACAAAAAGGCACATGAAAAAACCAGTCCCTGTTCTCTGGCCTAGCCAGCTTTGCTGTGGCTGCTAAGCCATCTGGACCCTTGGTCTGCCATACTCCCATGTTGGAATATTGCCACTCAGACCTGCCTGTTGGTACTCACACATCTGTCACGCCGTCCCTCACACACCAGGATAGCACGCTGTCTAGAGCAAAGCCTCGTTCCTGCACAATATGCTGCAATGCACCCAAGACTCCCTTTCGCTTCCAATGAGTTCATCCTGGAGTCCCAAATAGAGCTTTGCGTCAACACGGACACACCCCTATCTGTCACACTGCCCCTAACACACACACACAGTGCACTGTCCGGCACAAGCTTTGTTTCTGCGCAATACGCCAAAATACACCACCCCAAGACTTCCATTCACTTCTAATGGGTTCACGAGGGAGAATAAAGAGGTTTCAGTGTCTATAAATCCCTAAAAGAGCTTCATATTGCCACAAATGACATGCTCCCAGGTCTGTGACACTGCCCTTGACACAGGGATAATGCGCTATCCGGCACGAAGTCTTGTCTCTGCGCAATACACTGCAATGCCATGTGCATCCCCAACGCAAGACTCCTATTAGTTTCTAATGGGAAGATCGGGGGAAATAAGGCACCGAAGTTTCAATGTCTATAAATCCCCAAATAAGCATCACGTCACCACAAAGGAAACCATCCCATCCATCATACTGCCCGTAGCACACCAGAATATAGCACACTGTCCAGCGCGAAGCTTCGTTTCTGCACAACATGCCAGAATGTGCCATTCAGTTTTGAAAAATTGAACTCCCAATTAATTTTAATGGGTTCATTCCAGAGAAAAAGGAAGGAGGTTTCAGCGTCTATAAATTCCAAAGAGAGATTTGAGGCACCTCAAATGACATGCCCCCACGTCAGCCACACTGCCCTGACGCACCAGGACAGCACACTGGAACTTTGTTTCTGCAGAATACGACACCCCAGCCCCCAGAGGACCATTCACTTCCAATGGGTTCATCCCAGGGAATAAGGAACCTACTACTACTAATCATTTCTATAGCACTACTAAGCGTACACAGAGCTTTACAGACACAGAGTTTGGACAGCTGGCTTAAAATCTAAGATGGACAAGCGTGAGGGGAACACAGAAAAAGACAGATGCACGCACTCATTTTTTTAATTAAACAGATGGGGAACTGAGGTTTGCCCAAGGCCATGCAGTGAGTTCATGGATTGGGCAAGACTTGAACCTTGGCTTCCAAGGTCCAACTCCAGCACCTTAACTACTACACCACACTGGCTCTCACTGAAACTAAGGTTCCAGTGTCCATAAATCCAAAACAGAGGTTTGCGTCAGCACAAATGACAGGCCCCCACATCCATCACACTGTCTCTTACACACCAGGATAGTGTGCTGTCCAGCACGAAGTTTTATTTTTGCACAATATGCCAAAAGGCACCACTCCCCAGACTCCCATTCACTTCCAATGGGTTCATCCCGGAGAACAAGGAACCGAGGTTTCAGTGTCTACAAATCCCAAACACAGCTTCACATCACCACAAATGACAGGCCCCCACATCCATCACACTCTCTCTTACACACCAGAATAGTGTGCTGTCCAGCATGAAGCTTTGTTTCTGCATAATTTATTTATTACTCAGATTTATACACCACCCTTCCCATAGAGGCTCAGGGCGGCTCACAATTAATAAAGCAACAATAGAATTAAAAGAATAAAAACTCCCACCCTCCTCCTAAACGTCCGCTCTCGCCAAAAAGCCCCATCTCATCCCACAATACGCTGAAATGCACCACCAGACTCCCATTCACTTCTTATGGGTTCATCACAGAGAATAAGGAACCAAGGTTTCTGTGTCTATAAAACCCAAACAGAGCTTCACCATCACCACAGATAACATGCCCCCAAGCCTGCTACACTCTGCTCCTGGCACATCAGGACAGTGCAAAGTCCAGCACAAACCTTGTTTCTGCGCAATATGCCAAAACGCACCAACCTCCCAGACTCACATTCACTTCTAATGGGTTCATCCTGGGGAATAAATAGCCAAGGTTTCAGTGGCCACAATCCCAAACCCCTCCACGTGGGATCAGCGTGGGTCTCACGTGGATTCTGGCCGGCACAATGCATTCCCAATGAACACGTGCACGGGTTGTGCACAAGATGCATGGGATCAGCCTCATTGTCTATAAATCCCAAGCAGAGCTTTGCATCACCACAACTGGCATGCCCCTAAGTCCACCACACTGCGCCCCTGATGCACAGGGATAATGCGGTCTGGCACAAAGTCTTGTTTCTGCACAGTATATGTTGCAATATGAAATCCCCTCAAGATTCCCATTCCTTTCTAATGGGAAGATCCGAGAAAATAAGGAACCAAAGTTTCGAAGTATATAAATTGCAAATTACATATCATGTCACCACAAAAGAAACCATCCCGTCCATCACACTGCCCATGGCACACTGGGATATTGCACTGTCCAGAACAGAGTGAAGCGTTATTTCTGCACAATACGCTAAAATGTACCAACCCTTCCAGACTCCCATTCACTTAATACGGAGAAAAAGGCACCGAGGTTTCAGAGTCTNCGGGGGGCGCTGCAGGGCGGCCACACGAGCGGCGGCTGCGTCTGAGGCGTGAGATGCTTACAGTACCCCCCCTGCATGCCCCCCGTCGAAACCCCTGCCAGGGTCCAGGTTTCTCCGGATGGCGGATATGGAACAGACGGATGAGGCGAGGGGCTGAGACCATGGATGTGGGTTCCCAGGAGTGGTCCTCCGGCCCATATCCTACCCAGTCAATAAAATAATGCAGTTTCCCGTAGTGTCGTTTGGAATCAAGAATGGCCCGAACTTCATAGGCCTGAGACCCGGGAGAGTCGGCGTTGGAGGAATTGCAGGGTCGCTCCGAAGGGTCGGGTGGAACGGCGCGCTTTAGTAGGGAAATGTGAAAGGTCGGGTGTATCTTGAGCTGTGGAGGCAAGGTAACTCGATAGGTAACATCATTAATTCGTTTCTCCACGGGATAGGGACCAAAGTATCTGTCGTTTAATTTCCAGGAGGGACGTTGGGATGGATAGTGTTGTCGGGAAATCCATACGTATTCCCTCGGCTGGAGGGGGGCAACCGCTCGGCGGTGCTTGTCGGCTTGCTGCTTATAGCGTTGTTGGGATTGTTGTAAGGTACCTTTCGCTATGTTTTGTACTTCTTGAATGTGTTGTATCAAGGCTCCGGCAGCGGGGACATGTGTTGCCGGAATGTCTGATATGGCTATCTGTGGATGAAAACCATAATTTACGAAGAAGGGGGATTCCCCTAAGGAGGCATTGGGTGCATTATTGTGGGCAAATTCGGCAAGAGGAAGCCAGGCGTACCAATCATCTTGGAGAAAATTTATATAGCATCGTAGATATTGTTCAAAATCTTGATTGACGCGCTCCACCTGTCCGTTCGCTTGGGGGTGGTAGGCGGTAGTTAATTTAATTTGAATACGAAGTGCTGTAAAAAGGGCCTTCCAGAATCGAGAGGTGAACTGAGATCCCCGGTCACTAATGATTTCAAGCGGCCATCCGTGAAGTTTGACTACATGCCGTATAAACAAAAGTGCAGTTCGATAAGCGGTGGGAAGTCCCTTGCATGCAATAAAGTGCGCCATTTTAGTAAAGTGGTCCACTACAACGCATACCACAGTGTAACCGCGTGATGCAGGTAAATCCACTATGAAATCGAGCCCAACTCGTTGCCAGGGCCCTTGTGGGGGCTCGACTATTTGTAATAACCCGGCTTGTGCTTGGCGCGGAACCTTCGTGCGGGCACAGGTGGTGCACTTGGCGACATACTGTTGGACATCGGAAGACAAGGTTGGCCACCAAAAGTTACGACGGATCAGCTGATGGGTACGGTTCCAGCCAGGGTGCCCCGCTAAGGGGGCATCGTGGTGGGCCCACAAAATGTAGCTCTGCCAAGAGGGGGGTATGACGATGCGTCCATCCTTTTTTAGGAGGCCCGCTTCTGGGCTAACTGCTGGATCTATAGCTGAGGACAATTCCTGTGCGATGGCTTGCCGGAGGTCTTCCTGCGACGGGACGATCGCGGCGAAGACCTTACGTTCCAGTAGGGGTCCTTGCTCCTTTCGATCCGCGGATGCTCCTTTGGAATATCGAGAGAGGGCATCTGCTAGGGCATTGAACTTTCCTGGTCGGAAGGTAATGGTGAAGACAAAGCGAGCAAAGAAGAGAGCCCACCTGGCGTGACGACCATTGGTGATTTGCGCTGTTTGCAGGTAGGTCAGGTTCTTGTGGTCTGTCACTACCTTCATGGGGTACTGGGCCCCTTCAAGGTAGTGTCGCCATGCTCCAAAGGCTGCCCTAATAGCTAATAACTCTCTGTCAAAGATGGTGTAGTTCTGCTCGGCCGGCGTCAATTGCCGGGAGTAGTAGGCGCAGGGTAACACGCGGTG
>QEPC01002256.1:2723795-2739558 GCA_003113815.1 Sphenodon punctatus | reverse complement strand
AGGGAGGGGGAATGGCCAGTGAGGCTGCTCGCGAAGGTCAGGGCAGACAGCTTCCCAGCTATAGTACTTGGGGCTGCCCCACTGTGTCTCAGGTGCATGGCAAACTGGAGCATCTGGGGTTCAGGGATCGGAAAACCCGGGGGCCAGCCCTGTGCAGCCTGGTATTGTTGGAATTCCTGGTATGCCCTGTCATAGGCGGTCCTGGTGCGAGGTGCCAGGGATCTCAAAATGGCAGTGTGGAGCTCTAAAACCCAAGGTTCCAAACCGATGGTGGCACCGGTTCTGGATCCGCCTGGGCCCAAGGTGCCAGTGAACAGAAACACTCCATCTGGAAGCGAGAGAGGGCATCAGCTACCTCATTGTCCAGGCCAGGTACGTGCCTGGCCTAAATTTCAGACAAACAAGAACGAATGCCCTCACCAGCCCCATAACCCGCGGAGACCTGGAAGACTGGGTGTTTATGATGTGAACAACCACCTGGTTGTCACACCAAAAGAGCACTGAGTGATTTGCCAGTTCGTTGGGCCACAGATGGACAGCTAGCACTATGGGAAAGAGCTCGAGGAATGTGAGGTCCTTGGTTACGCCTTGCTCGCACCATTCGCACCACCAGGGCCAAGGGACCGCTGCCCAACGGTCTCTGAATATCAGGCCGAATCCCACACCCCCAGCAGCATCGGAGTGCACCTGGAGCTCAGTTTCGAGCAAGAGCTGATCCCGCCAGAAACTGGTGCCATTGAAGTTTGCTAGGAATGAGGCCCATATCCACAAATCTTCCTTCATTTCTTTAGTGACCCGGACGTGGTGGTGCAGAAGTGGGTTGCCTGCCAGTTTCGCGTAAAGGCAGGACAAGAAGGCCTGCCCAGGTGCTACCACCCGGAATGCAAAATTAAGACTCCCAATGACTGACTGCAATTGACGCACAGTAACTTTTACTGCCCTTACACATTTGTCTACCTTGGCCTGGAGGGAGATTAACTTATCCTGTGGAAGGCGAGACAGAGCCAGGTCTGTGTCCAGCTCAATGCCGAGGTAGGTCAGATTGGTGGTTGGTCCTTCAGTCTTCTCAAGGGCTAGGGAGATACCTAATTCCTCAGTCATGGCATGGAAAGTCTGCATCAGGTCTGCGCAGTCCTCCGTGTCGGCTTGGCCGATGAATAGGAAATCATCAAGATATTTAGTGATTCCACTGCTACCAGATCTCCGCTTGACGATCCACTTGACTAGGATGCTGAAACGCTCGAACGCCAAACAGGAGATCGAGCATCCCATCGGCATGGCCTTGTCAAAATAATACATGCCGTCGAAGTGGAAACCCAGCAGAGGAAAACTCTCGGGATGAACTGGGAGGCGGACTTGATGTCACACTTTCCCAGGGCAGCACCTGGGCCGAAAGACCTAATCAGGGTGAGAGCCGAGTCAAACGATGCATACTTGACCGAGGAGAGCTCCTTGGGGATAGCGTCATTTACTGAGCCACCCTGGGGGGTACGATAAGTGGTGGATTAAACAAAACTCCCCGGGGGCCGCCTTGGGTACTATGCCTAAAGGAGAGGTGACCATGTCAGGAAAGGGGGGGGGGGGTCGGGAACGGGCTGGCAACTCTACCCTCAACTCGCTCTTTCTGGATTTTTTCCCTGACTACCCTTTCCATCCCTGCAACTGATTTAAGGTTTGGAGCCACCCGGTGATGCTGGACCTCAAAAACTGGTATACGAAAACCCCGCCAGAAACCGGACACAACATATGCCACCTCCACCCAATTCGAGTGGCCTTGCAGGGCTTGCTCAAGCAGGGAAGGCCTAATTGGTGTTGGGGCTTTTGCCCGCAGGTCCTGAGCTACCACCCCTGGGGGCACTTTTCCCAGAGCCTCTGGGGAAAGATTTCCCTTTCGAAGTGGATTTACCCCGCAGGCATGCCGAGTTCGCATGGTGTCCGGAACACATGGAACAAACGTGTCAGAATTTGCATGCCGCTCGGGAACATCTCCTGAAGCGGCCGAACTCCCAACATTGACTGGTGGATGACGACGCCCCTTTTCGACCTTCGCCACGAAAGGACTCCGTGGTGGACGAGGCCCCTCCCTTAACCAATAAATGGCCACTGTCAGATCTAGGTATGTTCCCTACCCCGCTAATACAGTTGAGCCACAGATCGTGGGCATGCAAGTCCCACCTTAAGCCGGGGGTGTATGCAGCCCAATGGCAGAAGGCCTCGTCGTAACACAGCCAGGCCCCCGCCGGGCCAGCTTCATAGGCCCGCCGCACAATGTCGGCATACTTCAGCAAGTCCGCTGCCCGGGCGGGGTATGCTTGTAGCATGACCCCCATGTAAATGGAAAAAGCGGCGGTCCAATTTGACCAGTTACGGTCAGCCTTGGGGCGTTTAAAACGTTCTTTTTCTTTTTTGTCCTGCTGCTCAGCAGAATCCATTATAGGATCGCTAAACAGTAGGGCAAACAAATCCAGATATTCACCCCTCCAAATCCGCTCCTTAGTGCCCGGGAGTAGGTGTCCTCCGATTGGATCAGAGACCACAGAGTAACCGCCACCCTCAGGTGGATGCTGCTGCGGGATGGCCGTCACAGGGTAGTTCCACCCCTTCCCCCCACTTGGTAACTGAGGGGGGAAGTGGGGGCCCAAACCTGGAGTGCCTGCCCCGCAATAGACGAGGGGGGGGCGAGGCCGTTGGAGGAGGCGCTACCTTTGGCGGGCCCACTGGCACGGGGGCTGGGGGTGGTGGGGGTATGACGGGTACCCATGTCCCAACCCACCATACCAACTGGGTCAGACTACTGGCCACACCTTGGCCCGAATGGGAGTCCAGCGCTACACCCTCTCCTGAAGTGCCCCCCAAGGCCGACACCTGTTGAGACTGCGGTGTGACCCAGCCCCCTGCCATGTTGTACCCACCCGTGAAGGTCTCCACCTCACCTGGGCGATTGGTTGGCAGGACTGGAGGTACAACGTGCTGGACCGGGGTGCAGGCGTCTGCTGGACCACAGTCGCCTGGGCGCGCTGTTCAGTCAGCACCTGGAGGGCCCTCTCCATCCAGTTGAGCCGCTGGCACAGATTGGCATCATCCCGGCTCCGCTGTGCCACTTCAGCTGACTCTGGCCTGTGCTGGAGAAAGGGGGGAAGGGGCTCCCCGGCCCAGCCCAAAGGGGACATGGGCCGCACAACCATGAAGGGGCCGGCCGCGGCCTGGCCAAATCTACAGGGACCCAGATAGGCGGGTCCCCCACGTGGATCGCCCAGTGCAAGCCCAGCGATACCTGCCACGGGCCCATGCACTGGCCCCACTGGGGTCACCCTGGGAATGAGTGGAGGGGGAAGGCCACTGCAAGGAGGTGGCCCGGGGGGGCCTCGCGCAGGCCTCATGCCTCTGCGTGCTCGGGCTCCGCCTGCCCCCCCATCCTCCTCAATGTAGTGGGCAGGGGGGTTCACTGGGTGCCTGCCCCTTCATAGGGAGGGCTCTGCCTCTACGGGGGTATCCATTTGTGGGGGGCCCAAAGCGGGAGCTGCAGAGCTCACCACAGCCCCCGCTCCCAGGTGCTGCAGGAGGCGCTCACAGGCCGCCATCCGGTCCCCGAGGGGGATTTCAGCTCCCTGTGCAGGGAGCCTCTCGCATCCTGGGCCCACCCCATCCCACAAAGGAGTATCCCCCCCACATCCTCAGGGGGTCCTTCCGGGGCCGGCAGAATGGGGGCCAAGCCCTCCAGCTCCTCTTGGGCCCCACCTCACCTGCCTGCCCTTCTGCAGGGGCTGCCTGGGCAGCCTCACGCCGCCACTTCCTGGCTGCTGCAGCCACATTCTTTTTGTTTTTCCCCATGCCTGGGGATGCCGTCGTGCAGCAGGGAACACACGCAGCCGCCGCTTCTTGCGTGCTGGGACTCCACGTTGCCCACTGCCATTACGATGCAGCCCCGGCTTGAAGTGACGCCTGAGCTGAAACTTTCTCCCTGTGCGTGGGCCCCACCCTCCGGGCGGAGCCCACATGGCTCTTTTGACCCTATCGTTGCCGGCCGGGGTTGCCTAGCAACCCCGGCCAGGACCTAACTTTAGTGCGCTGCACAGGCTTTTCCCGCCGCCGGGGCTGCTGCAGCCCTGGCAGCTGGAAAAGCCCCCCAGCCATCCCGCTCCTTGCTCAGCGGGCGCGGCAAGGGGCCTGCCGCCCGCCACCCCCCTACCGGAGGGGCGAGCGGAGGCAATTAGCTCCCACAGACTTCCTGTGTAACCCTCACTGAGTCACTTACAAGGGCACCCCTGGAGGGGGCATAAGTAGGGCCACATCAGAATGGGACAGAGCTTTCTAACATGGGCCTGCCCCCTGTAGAGTGTTGTGACTTTGAAGGGGTATGGCCCTGTTAAACAGGGGTGGGATATTCACTTTGTCCTGCCCCTTTCTGGCATGTCCACATCCCTTTTCCAGATAGCCATGGTACTCCAAAGGGACAGTGCCACAGTGAAGTCCAAAGGGAGCAAATTCTCCCTCCCCTCCCCACTTCCTTACCTCCTGTCATCCATGATCACTTAGTTGCTCTCTGCCTCAGGTCTCCGTCTATGAAGGTGTGTATGGGGGCAGGGGTTAATTACTGGGACTCTGATCTTGATTGTGACTCCTAACGCTGGTATAACACAAGTAAATAAAGTACCATCGGTGGAGGTAAAACACGGTCAGAGGCAGTGAGGAGAGGCAGAAGGGAGTTGCTGTGGCTATGGAAGAAAGCTCCAGGGTGATATCTCAGTATTTTTGTTTCCTTTGCCCTAGAAAATCTGAAGCCAGGAAAATCGAGAGGGATCAGCGGGTAATCCTTCCACACAAGGTTTGCAGGCTGTCCAGTGGCCAAACACGTGCAGCAGAGGCAGCCACATGGCTCCCCATCTGTGTCCTCCTTGTGTGTGTGGCGTCTCTAAGGGTGCACCAGAGGTGAGGGGAATCCTCTGCTTCTGCTAAGCCCCAGGAGGTGTATTAAGGATTTCCCAGGTGGACATCAGGTCACAATCCCTGCTAACACACACAGCGCCATTCTCCAATCTCCACACACAGTTAGGAATTGGGCACTCTGGCAGAATCCAGCCTCAGTACATCAAAGCAGACACTGCTAATGTATTTATATCTAATTCCATTTAATTGGCATTCCTCTAAAGTTAATAGCTAATATGTAATTAGGAAAGTGTAGCATGGAGTGTGTGTGTGCATGTGTCATGTGTCTCACCCCAGCAGGCAGCATTAAATGAACCCCTTACAAGACTTGGCTTTGGATAGCCCATTATTACTGCATCAAGAGGAGTGTAATAGTTTCTAGAGCTGCCAGAAATTTACTTGCTAGAATCCACTTGTTCCACTTGTAGTTATTAGAATGATTTTTAAGATTCAGGGGGTTTTCTTTCATTTTCTGCCTATCGTGTAGGCAGGAAAATAATCCCATTCACGTAGTAACAAAACACTGCAAAAATATTAAGGTAACTAAACTACCGGCTGCTTAAAGATGGGATGGTCCATGTTGTCTCAGTCCATATTTGTGCAAAGTTCACAAATACTGCAGTACGGGTACTGCAAAAAGAAGAGTATAATGGGTAGGAGTCATTGCTCTAATCCTGAATGTGACTGAACAGAGAAGCTCTCAGTTTGTTTATCAGAAGAGAAATGATTTTTCTCGGGGCACCAAATGGTCGAGGGCAAGAGAAAACATCAGTGTTCTAAGTACCTATTGCAGGTGTTAGTGAAACCTTGTCACCCCTTCATGATTTTTGCCACTTCTGGTCTTTTCAGGGCTCATCTCTTTGGTCATATAGTTCCCTCTCCTTCATCAAGGAGTGTGTGTTCAGATGTACAGGACTCAGTCCGGCCTCCTGTACACAGCTTCTATAGCCATCCATGAGAGTCACTTTTAGAGATTTAAAGTTCCCTGCTCCTCTACAAACAGCCTTCTCTAGTGACCCCAGGAAAATGAAGTGAGCTTTAAACAACACAGCACAGACACAATTTTAAAACAATAACAACAACAAAAAGAGAAAATATGATTCAGTTATAAAAAGAAAGGTCCAGAAAGCTCCCAGTTTCAAATCAAAACTTACTTGAATGAATGAATGTATTTGTGTAGCCAAAGGCCATTACAAGTATAAGCAAGTATTTACAATATAAACACAAATACAAAACACACATTTAAAACAAAAAAACCCACCAACAACACAATTTAAAATACATAGAAACTTCATAACTAAAACCCCTGAAAACTTACTTGGAAATCTTAGCTACACTCTCACCTGCGTAAAAAGCCACCCTCAACTCTGATTTACATCTTTGGTCACATTCCAATGAACGGAAGTAAGCCAAAGTAACAACTTTGATTTTAATAAAATCAAAGTAACTACCCCACTTTAATAGCATTCAGACAAACAGTGTAAGTCACAGTAGTGCTGCGCCCATTTCCCCCTCAGTGGAAATGTAATGACCACCAAATCATGATTGTGACACATTTGGGGTGTTTTCAAACATGACGGTACCACGCTTTGACTCGCATGGCCACCATTGGTCCCATCACATTTTTAAAGGCCCACCAGATGTTTCCCCGGGCCAGACCTGGGGTTTGCATGGGCCATGGCAGTTTTTAACCTGGGCTGTGACTCGGGCCCATGGCTAAGGCACAGTCTGGGCTGAGTGCTGTGCAATGCAACTCTGGGAAAGGGTAGAGTGGGCCATCACTATGGCCCGTTCTACCTGACCCTGGTCCAGGTCCGGGGCTGTTCCGGGCAGAAGCTGCCACGACCATCTGTCAGGGAGAAGGATGGGCCGTGCTCAGTCGCACAAGTGCCGGGGTCATGAGGAACCATGTCCACATGTCGCCCTGCCCCCTCACACATCTGTTCAGCAGCCAGGCCAAATCTTGTACGGGGTGCGGGTCCTCACCCCAGGCAGGATCAAAGCATGACCGTCACGGCACACTCTGATGTCCAGCTCACCCCTCCCTCCTAAGCCTGGGTTGAAGGTGGCCGCCCCTGTTCTAGCTTCACCCCTGCTCCATCTCTTAGGGAGATGACTTACCACACAACTAACTAACTCTAACACAACACCTTCGAAAACCCCATGACTCCTGCCACAACAAACCGCCAGCGCTTAGCTTGGCTGGTTTGAGATCCCCAACCCCAACCTCAAATCACCTGCTCTAACTTTTCTTTCAGAACCGATAGATACAGTTGTGTGCCCTCCTCTGAAAGGTGGGTCCCATCCGGTCTGTACAGTTCAGGACGAGAAAAACGAATTCTGTCGTGGAGAATGGTGTCCCCGCCTTGTGCAAGGACCAACTTCCCCACCTCCCAGTTAATTTTCCTCCGGACTCTGTCCACTTTATCTGGCCTTACTGCATTGGACCATCTTATCCTTTCTATCATATTGGTCCAAATCAGTTTGGAAGCAGGCAGGAGGCGGTTGACCTCAGACAAATCCTTTTTCATTCTAACCACTAGCTCCAAACCTGACATCTGGGGGATGTTATTCTCACCGAAGTGTATCACTATGATATCAGGTTGCCACCCGGTCATGGCCTCGTGGATGAGCGGCATCAGCTTCTCCCACCTCATGTCGCACCTAGCTTTCCACACTACATCGACCTTATCGCGAAGACCCAACTGGGTGCCCCAGTGTGAGCGGCTGGCAGCTTTTCCTGCCCAATAAACAATGCTGTGACCTGTTATCCAAACTAGCTTGCGGCGACCACAGTGACTGGGTCCTGCAGATGAGAGAAACAGGCTGTGGTTAGCAATGAATAAGGATCTCAATACGTCACATATGATCGGAAGGTGGCCGATCTCCATATCCCTAAGCTCTGAATCCTGCCTTCTGGCATGCCAAGTGCCGCTGCATACTACTAGCTAGTCGCCCCTATTCTAAAGGAGTGTGATGCGAACCTATGAACCAGCAATTTCACCCTGTTAAGAGTCCGGTACAGGATGGCTGAAAACTGATGATGCGTTAACGCCACCCCATCCTTGTGAATGAGGAAAGGACTGTTGGGGGATGGGGGTGGTGTATAGCGCGGTATCTAGTGACCGAAGTGACTGGGCACAACACAGAGGTATCTGCCTTGCAAAGCTTGACCCAGTGCCCCTGCTGCTGTTGATCAGTCTTGGATGCTCTCAAGTGGATGGAGATGGCTTGTTGAGTGATGGATACATTCCCGTTCGCAATAACTCTGGGGGCCCGATCCCATCTTGATGGGCCACCAGCTCTGAAACTCTAAATGCCACATAAAATGCTAATTTATAAGCGGCATCAAACAACTGGACCTCAAACTCATCAAAGCACACCCCTGGGAGCTCACCGGTTATGGACACAAGGATCTCAGGGTGATGGGTAGCCTACCGTCCTGAGCAGGACCCCTTGACCGCGACCAAGATTCAATCCGTTTCTTGGCGAAGAAACCATGATCCAGCGAGGGGTGGCCAGCCAGTTTACTGAAAAAAGCCACCGCTGCTAACTTAACTGATATGGGGACCAGGGGGGCAGGCCTCGCAAGTGAAGTGCCATGGCGAACTGGATAACCTGGGCCTCGGGAATGGGGAAACCTGGCTCCCATCCCTTACTTGCTCTAAACTCCTGAAACTCTGCGAAAGCTTTGTGGTATGCATGTCTTGTGCTGGGGGCTAGGGCCCCCTGGACAGATTCGTACAGCTCAACTGTCCAATGTTCCACATGTCTGGCGGGAAGGGTTCCAGCTCCTCACTGGCTCCCGGCGCCAATAAATGGAAGCGATCCATCTGTTGGTGAGAAAGTGCGTCGGCTATGCCGTTGTTGATTCCCAGTACGTTTGGAAGTGAACAAGATATTATGCTTGAAACAAAGGAACGCACCAAGCCCATCACCCTGGGGGACTTTGAAGACTGAGAACCTGCACCACCGCTGCGTTGTCACACCAAAATAGCATGGTGCAGTTAGAGAAATCCTTTGGCCATAGATGGACTGATAGTACAATAGGAAAAAGCTCTAAAAATGTAAGGTCCCCAGTCACGCCTTCAGCCAATGTTGCCAGCCATGGGGCCGAGCACCACTTGCCCCGGAAGTAGAGGCTGAAACCTAACGAGCCAGATGCATCGCTCTGGACCTGAAGGTCAGCTTCCAGCAGCAGCCACTGTCTCCAGATACTCTCACCATTGAAGGAGGCCAGGAACCGACCCCAAATGGTAAGGTCCTCCCTCATTTCCGCTGTCATTTCCTGGTCTTAAACTTGCCCACAGGTATCCTAAATCCCAGCCTAAAACCCGCAACTATGTACCGTACTTCCTCACGCATTGGGCATTCTGCCAAGACCCTGCACAATGCTCTGTGTCGTACCGGGGTTTGAGCCCCTGCTGTTAATAGGTGCTGAGCCCTCTGGGGCAGTTTTGACTGAGGGTCTGCTCCTGCCCTGGGACCTGACCCTGTTGCAGTAGCAAGCCACGTGGTTGCCAGCGCAATGCAAACAGGCATGCCTATACCGGCAGGAGGAGCAGGCACAACTCCCCGAACCACTGAATTCCCAGCACGTGACCCCCTTCACAGCAGAACGGCGCCCGTCCGATCGAAAGGGGTCATTAACCGGAGCCACCACCCCTTTCACCAGCGCATGACCGCTATCCATGTGAGGCACACTGTTCACATTGCTCATGCTTTCCAACCACAAGTCTTGCGCGTACCTATCCCAACATAGACCCAGGGTTATCGCTGCCCTCTTCCTAAAAGCTTCATCGTAGCAAAGCCATGCCCCAGGATTGCCTGAGTCGTAAGCCCTGTGCACGATGTCCTGGTATTTTAGCAGCTCTGAGGTTCACTGGTGCCATCTGTAACATTACCCTCATCAGGACAGAGAAGGCAGCCAACCAGTTAGACCAGTTACGGTCCACTTTGGGCCTTTTAAACTTCTCCTTGTCCTTGGAAGCGGGATCCAAGATGGAGTCACTATAGAGCAAGGCGAACACAACTATGTATTCACCCCTCCAGATTTTGTCCCTGGTGGCCTGCAGGAGGTGAGCGCCAATCGGTGTGTTCACCTCTGCATAGCCACCAGCTAAGGGGGGTTGCTCCCGGCACAAGCACCCAGTTGCCTGGCACTGGTGGCTATGCAGTACTTAGGTCAGCTAGGGACCATGCACTAATAATGTACTTAGGTCAGCTAGGGACCATGCACTAATGATTCTGCTGGAGACAAACATGTGAAAGGATGTGAAAGGACATGTGACCAATATGCCCTTCTCCTCTCATCGAAGCTTTGCTAATCCTGCCTAACCCTCGTGATATGTGACATACTTTATAGATAGTCCCTTATGATATTTACAGATCTTACCTCATGTTCTGCTAGGCATATCCTTTACAACTCAGTTACACCTCCTTTACAGCATTAACAGTCCCATTCCTCCAAAGTGAGAACCTTGGGTTCTCACATGATAATCACTTGCACAAATTATTTGAGAATCTCATCTTAATCTCAATGGCTGCAAACTAAACAAATCAATTACACAAACTAAGGGGAAGAAACATGCCTGTGTGAAAAAATATTGATAAGAATGAAAGAGCAAGGGAAGAAATATGGAGACAAAATAATTAAGATATCTTTTATTAAGTTGATCCAACGCAAAATATATTTGGTACCACCACAAAAACCACACTCTTTCTAGACTAGGTAGGTAGGTAGATCAGACAAATCAGTTGGTAACCTTTTAGAGTTAGGTTAATTTTATAAAAGCTTGTTATCGGAATTCCCAACCCTTGTAGTTCTTGAAGTTGGATCTGCAGAACTGTGCATCTACAGCTTCTGTGCCACAACTCCATGCCAGAGTGTGTACATCTCTCAAAGTTGCCTAAAGGCTCCTTCTGATTGGCTGTCCATCACCTCCCCTGATTGGCTACTCCAGGGTGTCTAGGTTGCAGGGTCCACACCAGCCCCAGATGATTATTGCCTTTTTCTGCTGTTCTTGTCCTATCCGGCCCTGCTGCCTCGTCCATCTCCACACTCTGTCATCTTGCCTTGTCCTGGGCAACAATGGATCTTTGCATTCCCACTCCAGATTGATTCCTGGTTATGTGACATCTCTCAACCATGACACTTACCTAGTCCCTTTTGTTCTGACACAGGTTTTAGACTAGCTCCCAATTTACCATCCAGTGCTTTGTTTTACCTCATCACAGGCCTGACACTATTAGGGTTTTAAAATATGTAAATGATGAACAGATGCAATTTCATTTTAAATCACATACAGACCAGGCATTTGTTGATATACAATCCTGTCTACATGTACAGTATCTCCTCACACATACTATGCAACATCTCTCTTAGGCCTCATGAATACTCAGTGGGCAATTTGTCTAATCTGGTTTGCCTTACTGTCAGGCACCAGAGGTCAGGAGAAGTAGTGACAGGAACAGGACCAAATCCACACAGTCAGTCAAGTCCAGGCCATGGGGGTCGATACCAGAGAGCCAGTCCAACAGGGGCAGGGAAGGGGATGGGGTGGGAACTATGCTGGGAAGAGGGAACTGGCAGGCTAGGGAGCAGGATCTAAGGGTCTTACACCGCTTTTAGATTAGGGCGCTGAAAGTGCCTTCTGAGCCGCGTGTTATGAGAGAAGCCGTGCCATGCTGCCTGAAGTGATGTTGTCCCCATTGCCAGCAACGGCGGCGGCTGGAGACGCGGTGTGTTCTGGAGACCTGAAAATTGAGGTCTCTAGAACTTGCCTTTGCGAAGCGCCGCGTCTCCAGTTGCTGCCGTTGTCGGCAACAGGGAGCACGTCACTTCTGGCAGTGCGGCACAGTTGCTCTCTTAACTTGTGGCTGAGGAGGCGCTTTCAACGCCCTCGTCTAAAAGCGATCTAAGAGACAGCAAGGCTTAAGCACACAGACACCAAGCTTAAGCAGCATTGTTCTGCCTGACTTCTCCTTCCTGTCATGTGCCTTATATTAGGGCAAGGAAGTCAGGAGCCATTCAGGGCCTGGTGGGCAGGAAACCCCATCAGGCAGCAGGGTGCTCCAGTGGAGACTAATGAGTCAGAGCCCTACCTCTCAATCCCTGGACTCTGAATGAATGAATGAATTTATTTCAATGCTCGACCATGGTCATGGCATATACAGAAACAAACAAATGAATACAAAAATTGTAAAGTAAGATCATACAAGAGTAAAAATATAAGAGAAACAATCCTATGGAATAAATAAAAAAATTCATAGCTAAAGCATTTAAATAAGATGGCCTGTTCTGATCCTTAAGATATTGTATTCTAGTTCTATACGCGTATTGTAATAGTATATAATAATAATAATAATAATAATAATAAATCCACTTTTTTTGCTTGACGTTATGTCATTGAAGTGGAGAATTTAAAATATACTGATACAAATACAATATAAAATACCAGATTCTTCCTAATAGTAGTCGGACCTAACCCGGCCGCTGCTCTTGGGTTAACCCCAAGGTAAGTGGCTCTAACTACTCGATTTCCACACTTCCCACCACTTCTGTTTTATAGCCCAGCAACGGTCCCCCCATAAAATTCAATATAGTATATATATTTAAGTATGAAACATGCAATGCCTACGAGAATGTATTTCAAATTGGACACTCTCCTTTACAATACATCATTATCCAATTCCACGTTTGTTATACTATACAGCGACGTTTTAACTTAACACACTGATTATTAAGTATAACTATCTGGACTCTGAAATGAATGACAGCGACTCTCAAAAGGTGGGATGTAATTTACATAAAAGTTGCATATATGCAAATTCAGAGTAGTTTATTACTTAACTGTGAGGCTGAGTTAGGGTTTTTTTATTAAAAAAAAGCAGTCATTAAGAGTTAAAGGACTTGTATTCAACAACCTCACTCATAAACCAGACTTAAACCCTTGTCCTGCCAGTCTTTATATCCAAGCTCTATCACAGCATTTTCCTTAACTGCTTGGCCTCCATACACCCCACTTGCCCAGTGAACTTTACACTTTACACAGCTTCCCCCCCTCCAGCCATTTCCCCTGTGTGGTTTCTATGACAGATGAGATCCTGTGAGGATTTTCTCATCGGCAAGTATTAGCAATAGTCCATTACCTAACAAAGAGGCTGTTCAGAAATTGTCTGTTGTTGTTTTAAAAAATAAACTTAATTTATCACAACGTTAATACATTACAAGGGCTGGGTATGAACCCCTAGCCAGTTGATTCTCTCCCCCCTCCCCCCCGAGAAATGCTTAGAAATCATAGCTCTACATTATCCCAATGGAGGGTTTTTTTAAATTCCAAAGACTGACCATTTCCTCCCAGATGTTAGAAAACCCTATTCTACCTGAAAGTAAAAGAGTTGTTAATGAGAAAATTGCTTCTCTTTCATGTGGAAGGGGCTGCTCTGAAATAGCCTGGGGCAAACTATTTGCCTAATCTGGTTTTTTAAGGCTGGAGAATTCAACTCATTGTGTCACTGATGATTTGCAAATTGCTTTCCCTCTCATCTCCCTTTCTAATCCAGGGCTTTACAGCAGTTTTTTGGGACTGCCGGACAGATAACTGAAGACGTGTGAAGTCAGGGACATCTCAGAAAATCTGGGACACTTGAGAGTAGGGTTGCCACTTTTTGCTATTTGACCCTGAGACTCCCATAGGCCAAAACGGGAGTCTCAGGGTCAAATTACGAAAGGTGGCAATCCTACCTGGGAGGTATGACTGGAACCAAGGCCTCAGTCAGAACACAGTGGAGTCAGTTGCTGCTTCCAGGTTCTCAAGTGTGCTGGTTCTAGTCCTGGGTCCTGCCACTTACTAGGTACAAAGCAATACTTTGTGTGAGCTGGTGTAGCCTAGCTGATAAGGTGTTGGACTAACCTGGGGCACTAAGGTTCAAATGTTGCTTTAGATATTAACTCATTTAGTGGCCTTGGGTAAGCTTTGGTTCTCCAGCTGTAAAATGGGAATATTAATGACCTACTTCACTGGATTGTTGTGAGGATGACCTAGAATAGGATTGTAAAGCATTTTGAACAAAATCCTAGCCCCAAACAGCTTACAATCATTCCAAACCCAGTACACAAAGCAGCCGTGAGATCATTCTTGCAGGGATGCTTCACATATCAGATGGACATCCAGATAATTTGGAAGGAGGCAAAGTGGGGAACTTTACACACAATGGCTGGGAGGTTCTTTCCCAACATCAACTGCAAAATGGGAACTGAGTGAAGGTAAAAAGAAGCAGTCAGCAGACTGAATCACTTACACAGAGTTCAGGATAAGAGAGAGAGGCATGTGAGAATCAGAAAGTATCAGGTACAGAGGAGGATGTGAAAGTTTGCAGCTACTAACCTGGGAGTGTTAAAGAATGACAGAAGCTGAAGCAGATTGTATGCACCCTGTTTAATGCAATTGGGGGTTCATTGTCTGACCTGGGACAGAGACGACTTGTTGAGAGTAAACCTCTTATGTAGGAGCAATAAACAATGAGAAACTCTGAGGGGTTAAGTCAATGGTGTATCAAGGCTATGTTGGGCCTGGGCTCCTGTCCCAATATGGGCCCCTTAAGGGGAGGGGTCCAAAGGATGGGGGACAGGGCTTACCCATGTAGGCAGCACCACCCCAGCTCCAAACATGCTCCCCCACAAAGCAGCAGCAATCTTGACAGTGGAGCCAGCACTTCACTCCCGCCTGCCAGTGCCCGCCCACTCTGAAAACGTCCTTCTTGGCAGGGCCCTTTGCAAATGGCTTGACCATCGTTAGAAAAATTTTAGAGGGAGTAGAATTTCTAATGGCACTTGGGTCACTTGCAAAGATTACATCTAATTCGCTTATGCTCTTTCCTATTCTCTTCATTAGGACTAGCTTTCCATTTTTAAAGGACACCTTTTTGGCTCTCAGGGAGGGCTTCCTTTTTGACTCTAATAACCTCCTTCACCTTCCCATTTAGCCACACTGGCAGACATTTGGTTTTCTTGCTGCCTTTTTTTATTTGTGGAATACATTTCATCTGTGCTTCCAAGATGATGTTTTTAAATAATCTCAATGCCTTTTGCATGCATTTAACCCTTGCAACTGCTCCTTTTAGTTTTCCTCTTTTAGTTTCCTCATTTTTGCATAGTTCCCCTTTTAAAGTTAAATGTTACTGTGGTAGTTTTGTTGTTGTTGTGTTTTTTGACACTTTCCCTCCTATAGCTATGTCAAATTTGATCATAGTATGGGAAAGTAGCCTCCCAGCTCCTTTATGGAGTAGAGGTATGGGGGTGGGAGGCTGCCCAAATAAATTTTACGGTTCCCTGTTGGGACTTTCACCAACTATTACAGCAGTATTGATATGTATTGAATTGGGAGTAACATCTATAGTAACTGAATCTTTACTCAGAATCTTGTCTTACTGGGGTGAACTTATAGTCCTCTCACCCAATCGATTTTCAAAAATGTGCTTAATTGAAGAACATGTAGTTAGCTTATCTAAAAAAAAAAATCACCTTGGATGTGCTTTATTATACTCTGCTAAGATCAATGGGTCTAGGCCACTACACCCTGAGGAGGGGGAAATTATTGACTCTGGCGGATAAGCAGGTAATCTTCCAGAGGGTCCGGGATTTGGAACTCCAACAGGATATAGCCTTAGCCCATGGAATGCAGATAACTCCTCTTTATTTACACTGGGCCCCAGAGAAAGGGATGGCACAATACTTAACCTTAGACCTGAAAAGAACTCACAGGATGGCTTTAACAAGGTTAAGATTACAGCAAACCCGTACAGCTGTTATTGAGGGCCATTGGGGGGGGGGGGG
>QEPC01002256.1:2711222-2721301 GCA_003113815.1 Sphenodon punctatus | reverse complement strand
GCCCTGGAGGCGTATCACGGCCACATTAAATTATATGCAGAGCAGGGCAGCAGAAGGGATAGAGAGTCAGGTGAGGGCTTAGCCATGGGCAAGCATGCACCTTGGAGCACTCTAATCAGCAGAGGGGAATCTAAGGTGGTAGAAGCCGAGAGGTTGTAATGCTTCTGCTTCTGGGCTCCCTACCCCCCCACCCCCACCCCTTTTCTCGGTCTTTCCTTCTTTTGTCAGTAACACTGCCTGCCTTAGAAAGAGAAACATTTTGGCTTCTGCCTTCTTTTGTTTAAACCTCAGCCAGTGCCCTTAGAGCATAAATCTCATTTGCTAGGTGTATACGGGTGTTGTACGCACACAAGCTGAGTACCACGCTAGACTTCAGCGGGTGCCAAATCATCCTTCATAGCAAGAGGCATTGCTGTGCGGGGTAACCACAGTAATTGGGCTGCTGCCAGTCCTGGGAAGATGGAATGCCTCTCTGTTCCAGCTAGGGTTACCACCTATGTATATTTTTCCAGGCCACTTACAAAACATACATGTTGCAGGGCCTGCATTGGTGCCATATATGCCAATGCAGGCCCTGCAACATGTATGTTTCATAAGTGGCCTAGAAAAATACATAGATGGCAACCCTAGTTCCAGGGTTGTATGTACGCCTGGACAGGCAGTCTTGACTACATCATAGAGTATGCGTGCGTGTGAGAAAGAGAGACACTGCACATGCAAGTGAGAGCGGGGTGGGTGGGCAATGATGCCTCGCTGCAACACTTGGTCTCTGTATAAGAACGGAGTCACGCTTTTGTAGGGTAGCTTTCCACAAGGGGAGCATAACAAGCTCCCTCCCTCCCTGCCTGCCTGCCCTCAGCCTGTGCCGAACAGGCAAACTCAAGGCCATTTTATTCTTCGGCTGTTAACATGTCAACACTCCTCTGTTTGCTTCAGGACGCTGCACGGGTCTGCTCTTCTGGCAGTGAACTTGGGTTTTACACAGTCACAAATAAAACATAAACAAGTCTCTCAAACATAAAACTTCCCAGTAATCCACATCCCTTGTTCCAGGGATTCCCTCCAATGCTTCACCCCACTCCCGTCCTGGAGGCACAATTCCTCTACTCTTAGCCCTTTCCCAGTGATCTGCTTCCATGCCAGTCTCTCTTTCAAGGAACTGAGGAATTTTTAAATGTTTACTATTTCCCCCCAGTGGTGAGCCGACTTCCCCAGCCACCAGGGGTGTAGCTAGGTTGGAAAGAGCCCTGATGCAAAGGGCCTCCCCTACCCCCTCTCCCAACAGCAGCAATCGGCTGCACCAGAGTGTGGGCCACCAAGCTACACCCTTGCAGTGACAACTAATTAGTCTCCCTCCATTTACTACAGCTGGGAGCAGTGGACAGGGAGGTGAGCCTTTTAATTCTTGCAGGGCCTGCTCATCCTATTACAGGGAGCACAGCTACGAGGTGAGAGGTCACCAGGGGCGTAGCTAGCTTGGGATGGTCCCAGGGACAAGAAATGTCCGTGGGCCCCTCCTTTCTTTTTTCCTGCCGGTGGTGAAGCCGTCGGCCGGTCTAGGGGCGCTGGGCTTCTGGTGCTCGGGACTTACTTGCTCTCTGCAGAGACTGCAGCGTGCTGCTGGTGGCCTGCTGCTGGCCCATCCATCGCTGGGGCCAAGCGCGGCCAGCAGCAGCAGCAGCAGCAGCAGCAGCAGCAGTACCATTGCTGCCCCGGCCCTGGAGGCCAGAGGCTGGTTGGGCGGGCTGGTCCGGCTCGATGCGGGGAGCACCCAAGCAGGTAGGTGCCCGCCGATGGTTCCCTTACTGAGTGGAACTGCCGCCGGGCACCTTCCCACTCGGACTGGGCCTCCCTCAAGCCAGCCCTGCCCGGACTGGGTCTGGACTGGTGGGAAGGACTCCTTCTTTGCGACACAGCACCAAGGGGCAAGCCAAGCTGCGAGGCTTGTGAGTGTGACCTGACCTAATGCTAGGGTGGCCATACCTCCCCTTTAAAAGAGGATGCTTATGAAAAATACATGTTGCAGGGCTGCATTGCTTCCAGTGTAGTCCTGCACCATGTATTTTTCATACGCGCCCTCTATTAAAGGGGAAGTGTGTCAGACACAATGTTGCAACTGCGGGCAGGGAGGGGGCCCATGTAGCAGTTGGAAGGGCAATTTAAAAAAAGAAAAAAGTGGGGGGGAGGGTGGCCTGGATACTGGGTTCCCAGCCAGTACGGGCCCCGGGATGAATGTCCCTGTTTGTCCAATGGTAGCTACGCCCTTGGAGGACACAAAGGGGGAGATGGCCTGGGTGAGTCAAAACCCCTTGCACTGCCCTCTGGTAGCCCAAGTAAGACCAGAGTATCAGTAACAGAGACAAGCGAATACAGCGATAGCTTTTATTGGACCAACTACAGTTGGTGGAGGTATCAGTGTCTCACATTTGGGCCTTGAGCCATTTCACTCTAGCAGGGAGTGGGATTGAGATGAAGATTGTCCGCCAGTAGAACAGTGAATTCTGGGAGAGGGGTGGTTTTGTAAAAAGTCTGGTTTAAAGTCATGAGGTTTTAAAAGTGCACATTGTGTTGCTCTGTTACCTTTAAAGGCCATGGCAAGTTAGCATTTTGAAGTGTAAAACTGGGCTTTCAAGTTAACACTCCATTAAAAAGAATGGAGAAAATTCACAGCTCACTTGATGCTGTGGTTTGAAGCTGGCTGCCTAATAAGGGAACGGGCAGCCGGAGTTTAAATTCAGGGCACATTTAAACTTTATTGCAAAGCCAATAGGCTACTGCAAACTAACAAACACACCAGCAAATACACAAGACAAATAATAAAATGGTGGGGAACTAATACATACGAGTTTTCCTATAAGGCTCAATTGCTTTTCCTAATTCTATTGGCTATACACAGAAATTGAAATACAGCCCTAGTAGTGTCTTCTTTTTTATCCCATAATAACATTTTCATTCTTACTATTTCCCCTAGATTTCTCCAAAATCAGAACTATTAGGCTAACACAAGCCTCTAAATACAACAAACAAGCCAAAATAACATGAGAAACTATTTCTAACTCCCTTAATAAACATGGGCAAAGTTGTTTTTCAATAGAGACTTCTTTAAATCTGCCATCTAGAAGGGCCAACTGTAGAAAGTTAAATCTTGCTCGAGAAAAGCATCTACAAGCTACTGAATCTGTGAGCAAATTTAAATAAGGCATAGGAGACATCAGTAAAAAATAATATTTTGCTGAATTGTGCTGTGCCAAGATGGCTGAAGTTTCCTTAAAGGCAACATAAAACAGTCTTTTTGTGAACGAATTCTTCACAGCTTTAAATCACAAAGGGGATAAGAGTAGGCTTTGAAAAGCCAAGCAGGCAGATCTTATTTTCTACCTTGTTTTACCAAACACTAACGTGATTATTCCCAAGGATCAGCTCTGAAAAAGGAGCAGCTTGGTAAGCTTAACCTAGTATTATTATTTATTTATTTATTTATTTAATCACATTTCTATGCTGCCCCTCCTGCTCACGCATCTCAAGGCAGCTCACAACATCATAAAAAGATGAATATAATAGTTAAAACCATAAACCATTAAAAACCCTAACAGAACAAAAACCCCTACCTCCCCAAACCCACCCTACCCCTCTCCCTCACCAAAAGCCTGATGGAACAGCCAGATTTTACAACTCCGGCAGAAGGAGGCCAAGCAAGTTGACACTCAGATCCCTATCGGGAGGGCATTCCACAGCCTAGGGGAGACCACTGAAAAAGCTTGATCATCGGTGGCCACCCAACACGTCTAGGGTACTTCCAAAACAAGCCCCCCCCCCCCTTCCAGGACAACCATAAGGGTCAATCCAAGACCCAGGGAGAGAGGCGGTCTTGTAGATAAGTGGGGCCCAGGCCATATAAGGCTTTATAGGTTAATACCAGCACCTTGAATCTGGCCCGGTAGACTATAGGCAGTCAGTGAAGTGCCTGGAGCACTGGTGTAATGTGCTCACGTTGGCTCACTCCCCTAAGCAAGTGGGCCGCCGCATTCTTCACCAGCTGCAGTCTCCAAACCGTCATTCTGAGCAGCCCCACATAGAGCGTGTTCCAATAGTCTAGCCTAGAGGTAATGAAGGCATGGATGAGGATGGCAAGGTCAGAACTTGACACATAAGGCCACAGCCTCCAGACAAGATGTAATTGCCGGAAAGCACTCCTCGCCACAGCCGCCACCTGGAGATCCAGGTGAAGCTGTGGGTCGAGGACCACACCCAAGCTACGGACCTGGGAAACCAATGGTGGACGGACCCCGTCAATGACAGGGGACTCCATCACACCCAGGTCACCCAGAACCCTACCCACCAACATCACCACTGTCTTGTCGGGATTCAACTTCAGATGGCTTACCCTCATCCAGTCCCCCACAAGTGCCAGACACCAGCTAAGTACAGAGACTGCTGGGGCTGGGGCTGATGAAAATGAGAGGTAGAATTGGGTGTCAGCAGCATACTGATGACACCGCACTCCCTCAAACCCTCTCATGACCTCCCGCAGGGGCTGCATATATACGTTGAACAGGAGCGGGGACAAGATGGAACCCTGAGAGACTCCACACGCAAGGTCTCTGGGGGAAGATGTTCAGTCCCCCAGGACAACCCGGTGGGTTCTCCCTGCCATGTAGGAATGGAACCAATCTAAAACATTTCTTCCCACCCCAGCACGTTCCCACAGGCAACTCACCAACACCTCGTGCTCAGTTGTATCAAAGGCAGCAGAAAGATCTAATAAAATCAACACGGTCTGCTGACGCTGGTCCATAGCCTGGCGAAGGTCATCGATCAAGGCCACAAGTGCAGTCTCAGTGCCATACCCCAAACGAAAGCCAGACTGCAAGGGATTCAGAAACCTGATACTGTCCAGATGCACCTGAAGCTGCCGAGCCACCGCCCACTCAATAAGCTTCCCTAAAAAAGAAAAGTTAGAGACTGGGCGATAGCGTCCAATGGAGGGGTCGGACCACCATCTCCTTTAAACATTATGGCCCCCTGTCCTCCCTAAGGAATGCATGACAACCCCAGCCAGCAACAGCCATAGCGTCTCCTGGCTGGCTTTTGCCAGCCAGGACGGGCATGGATCTAATTCACATGTGGTGGCCCTAACAGCCCTCAGCACATCCCCAGCATCATTGGGTTCCACCATCCAAAACTGATCCCACAAAACTGGATGAGACGGGGCATCCACTGCCTCTGACTCTCCCCCTACATCAACCGTCATGCCAAAATTGTGGTGACTGCGAGTGACCTTGTCCACAAAGTACTGCATAAACTTGTCACAGCAGACACTGGAATACTTCAGGTCCAGGCCTCTCATCACCCAGAAAAGTTCCACTGGATGAGACTTGGCAGATGCTGTAAGAGCAGCAAAGAACCCCTTCTTTGCTGCCCAAACAGCCACAGCAACAGCATAAGTCCTCAAACTGCTGCCATGTAGCAATCAATCATGCTCACTGTGAGTACGGTGCCACCGTCGCTTCAACCGCCTTCCCTCCCACTTCAGCCTCTACAGGTCCTCTGTAAACTATGGGACAGTAGTGGATGCCTAGGAGCCACTGAGTCAATGGACTTGGCCAAAGTCAATTCCATAAGGCCAGAAGGTCATCGACTGAGCGGTCAGTGAGATCAGGGGGGAACATCCTCCAGAGCATTCTGGAACCGTTCTAGTTCCATAAGTCTCCGAGGGTAGATCATCCGAATAGATCCTGCACCCTGTTGAGGGCTGACGTACACCAGAACACGGGCTTTCAGGAGGTAATGGTCCAACCATGACAAAGGTATCACATGAACCCCACCTCCTCCCATCGGGCCACCCGCCTCAAGGCCTGTACAAAACACCAAATCCAAATTATGCCCCTCCCCCCATCGTGCATGGGACCACTGATGACCTGGGACAGGTGGATGGTTGTCATAGAGGCCATGAACTCACGCTTTAATCCTCCAAGATCACCGTCAACATGAATATTTAAGTCCCCCAGGATAACTAGTCTGGGGGACCTCAAGATCATCTCTGACACCAGATCCATAAGGGAAGTGAGTGTGTAGGGAAGCCACTGCACAGGTGGGTGCCCAGTAACCCAGCAGCATCCCTAATCTGTCTCCATCCAAATCAAACATGAAGTAGAGGCATTCCATACCTGGTGGTGCCTGCACTGGATACCTCCTAACTGACCATGCCTCCTTAAAAATGATGGCTACACACCACACACACACACACCCGGCCCCTCCAGCCTGGGCTGGTGTTGTACGGAGTACCCGGCTGGAACAAGGTCAGCCAATAAAGGCCCCAACACAGTGTCCAGTCAGGTCTCTGTAATACACATGAGGTCAGCTGCCCAATCTGGGATTGCCTCCCAGATGGTAGATGTTTTATTCACAACTGACCTCGCGTTCAACAGCACCAACTCCAAGCTGAGGGTTCCCTGATCCTCACCCCTCTCACCATCTACAAGGGGGACCGAGAGAGGGACCGGAACCAAACAACAGACCCCTCTCTCTGATCATATTCGCCCCCCATAGAGACCATATCTCCCCTGGCCCATCATGACCCTAGTGGCTGTGAAATCCCCCCTCCCCCGCATTCTCCCCAATAGCTGCCCCGCCAGGAAGGTGAGGGAGACCCCACCTTCCCCCCTCTCACAGAGGGACATCACCTCCTGGCCCCCCTCTCACCGGGTGGCCTCCCTCCACCCCCAACCAAGGCCCACTCCCTTCTCTCACAGGGCAGTGGTACCCTGTCACCCCATTCACCGAGGACTCTCGCCCTCATCTGATAACCAATTAGTGGAGTCTCCTGTGGTAATTTTGACTAACTCCTGAGATTGGAAATACTTGACAGAAAGGTCCTGATTTAATTCTAGTGAGGCCTCAATCGCTTCTAAAAGAGGTGTCTCATCTTCCAACTCAAACTCCTCCAGGAAACGGTCTTTTTCAAAATTTAGGGAAGTAACAATCAGGTCACTAAGGCCCAGGTTACTCGCAAAAAACCAATCCCAGGTCTTTCTCCCCATCCACTATCAGGCAATTCCCACTGGTCTCCAATATAGGCCATTTACATTCCACCTTTGACTCAAAGTAATTTAGATTCGGCTCAGCTTGCATAGAAGTTAGTGTATTCAGCACGTCTCGATAACTAGCCAGAGTACGGTCCCTATCTGCCACAAAGGCTTTGCTCTCATGTGATACATCACTGAGTAAAAGTTACCACATACTAATGTTTTGTGTGAGTGCCCACTCCTATCCTATAATATAAGAGGGGGTTAATTAGGTGGCAGCAGTCGCACACAATGGCTTTAGTGGTAGCCTTTGGTGTGGATGTGTCCATTGAGACTGAGGGTTTAATTCTCACAAAACACTAACTATAGGGTTGTCATCTCTCATGGTTTTGACCCTCATGCTCCCATAGGCAAAATGGCGACCCTAACTAATCCCCAAGTAAATTTTGACTCCTGGGTTAATCCCTCGGCTGCAAAACTAAGAGTTTATGGCTATGGGTGCTAAAGCTTTTGGTTGCAATCCCTAGGGTAATGTGTGGTTATTTATCACAGTATTCCGCTTACCCCCAGGTGGATGCTGGGTTTGTGGTAAACAGCACTCCAGCCACTCCCATAATTTCTTTATTTATTCACATTTTTATCCCACTCTTCCATAATGTACAAGATGAGGCGCAGATACATAAAAATATATTCCGCAATACACAGCATCTCAGAGTCCTTTGTGGCCATTCTACAGCTACCTCTCATCACCCATATCTTCTCTACGGCCTTCTGCCAGAAAATGCTTCCTGAACCAGAGAATACGTTCTCCCAGTAGGGAGTGAGGTAACTTTGTGTATTGTACCTGGTAGTAAAAATATGGCAGCTGGAGGGTTGGGTTACTTTGCTTGGGGATAGCTTACCTGCAGGTGAATAACTACAAGGTGTCTTTAGACATAACGCTATTCAGTGTTCTGTAACACAGTGTCCTACCATTACAGTGTTTAGACATGCCTTCAACACAGCGTCCACCCCAAACACTGGAAGTGAACCATGTCAGGTTTTGACAGTTTAATCAGTGTTTGCAGTGAACACTGTGTTGACAGTATGTCTAAACACTGTATCAGTAGGACCCTGTGTTACAGAACACTGTGAACAGTGTTATGTCTAAAGACACCCAAGCTATGTGTTTTGTGAGAACATGGCCTGAGGGGTAGCTTTGAAAACAGGTTTGTGTAGACACCGTTCTTTCCAGGGGAAGGCTTTGCCTTGGCAGAACACACCAAACCTTCTGAAGCAAGGCTAAATCTGCAAAATGTCTGATTTTTTTGCCATTTGAATATTTATTTGTCTTTGCTAATGACAGATGGGAAAATGCTGGCAAAAGGCTTTGGCAGTACCGTTTGTCACAGACAAACCTTTGGGGGATCAGCTGTGTTCTTATTACTAGGGTCCAAGGTAGTGGTCTCCTGCTGCTGCTGGGGGTTGTTGGAGGGATATGCACTGGGACACAGGCCAAAAGCCTTCACAGGCCCTGTGGCAACATTGCCCAACTCCCCCAATATCACATACCAGCTGGTTAGTACCAACCACCTTTCTTGACTGGCACTGTCAGAGCTCTGCTAGTGCTTTCTCAAAGTAAGGGCAAGCTTGGCACAGGGCCTTTCAGACTACAAGAGTCCACACAAAAGTCAGACATCTTAACACAGATCTTAAGCACCAGAGAACAAAAGTACCTGCACACGATACCACTGTTCTAACCCACCTTGTATGGCTGCTAGGGCCATGTTCACACTAGGTACCTGCCCTTCACTTTGTGAGGAGGGAAGAAAGGAGAGTGTGGAGTTGCCTCACCCCTCAACCCACCTTCCAGAGATCCAGGGTAAACTGTGTCTGCCTAGCTCACACGGCTCCAGGGCACTATGCTTATGTCAAAGCAGCCTGTCTCTCTATGAAAAGAGGATAATCTTCAGCATACTGATCCTTATAGGGCTCATTTCTGAATAATCTATTGTCTACTCTGTGGTCTTTCCAAGATTAAACCTGTGGCTGGGGCATTCTGGATATGCCCCATCATCCCACATTTCTAATTATTACACTATACTGCAGCTCTAGGCATGGGAGGTGGAAGGAGCCCCCAGCATTGCCTGCCATTTCAGAGCACCATAGTGTCTTAACATTCCAGAAGGAGCATGACCACTGCAGTCTCCCACCTCTTTCTGATGTAAGCCTCCTGGGGTAGGGACCTGTCTACAACTACTGATTGTACAGTGCCAGGTGTACTGCTGGCACTATATAAATAACAATAATAAATGCAACCACACCCCTTTCAGAGAACCATGACATCACAATGCTCCACAGTGGGCGGGGGGAGACAGGAGCGGTTTTGCCCTTCCCCTTTCTGGCATGCCCCTCCAACACTCTAGCAGTGCCCTTGGCTCTAGGATTTTTTAGCCACATGGTTGGAAACCTTCATTTCACTTGTCAGACTCAATAATTTATCAAAAGCAAAAACAGGGATTTTCACTGGCCTAATCTCCCTTTCAAGAATGCTGGGCTGCGAGGATCTAAAAACCTTCTTTTCATTGTTACCAAAGACAATGCTAAGAAAAGTGTGCAATTTTCCCTCTGTATCAATTATTAATGACGCCAGAAAGCAAGAGCAGCTCAGCTGAAGGAGTACAAAGGATAAGAGTGATTCACACTCTCTCTTCCACTGCTACTCCTGTTAATGCTTTCTCATTGATTCTCTAAACTTACAACGACCCGCAATTTAAACCCAGTTATTTGTTTTTAGCAGGAGCATGGCAGTACCCTGTACTTAGGGGGATTTAAATTTAACGATTGCATGTGGAGCGCTTGGCAAGAATTTGAGGGTAATTATATTAGACAATATGAACAGCACATCCAGTCATGCCTCAATTAGGGTATGAGTTGCTGGAATTGCAGGCTGCCTTGGATGATTTTCGGTCCTCTTTCCCCCTCACAACAAAATGTATCTCTTCCTTACAATAAATGTGGTAACGCCACTAGAACCTAGGCAAACCCAGACTTCTTTAGCTAAAATTGGAGCTG
>QEPC01002256.1:2700970-2711122 GCA_003113815.1 Sphenodon punctatus | reverse complement strand
CCCCGTGTGAATGACGTGGTGCACGCGCCCATGGTGAGTGGGGGTGCGTGCGCGCTCGCCTAACACAAATCTCCACTCACCCCACCCCATCCCCACTCATCCCCACACACGGGGGAAACAGTGGTTACTATGTGGGTGTGGATGAGTAGTGGGTGAGTGGGGATGCGTGTGCAGCCATGTGCATGACCCACCCATGCACTGGCGTGCCCACGGACTCCCCACCCGGTGGAGCCATGTAAAAATATCATGTGAGGAGCCACTCAAAGAAGAATAGAAGGTTGCTACCTTGTAAACAAGGTTCTTTGAGATGGCTCCGAACATTCTCACAAATACCCACCCTTCCAGCCCCGCATGGAATTATTTTCTTATATTTCTAGTAAGGGTTGAAAGGAACGGTCATTCAGAGTGGGAGGGTTCTTTTTATACTAGAGGAGCTCGAGACCATCATGTGGTCTATTATGAGCGTGCACAACCCAGTTGTGAGAATGTTGGGAGCCATCTCGAAGAACCTTATTTACAAGGCAGCAACCTTCTGATTATCTCCCAGCCCGATCAGTGTCCCCGCTGCTGCTGCAGTGCTCCTAGGAGGGAGAGGCAGGTGAGGGATGGGGTCTGGAGCCAGGGAGGGGAGGAAGAATCACTTACTGGGGGAGAACTGGCTGCAGCCTGCTGCTCAGTCAGGCAAGTGCGGGGCCCCAGCTGACCGCGGGGCCATGTGCGGCTGCACATATGGTGCATGCCTGGGGCCAGCCCTGATTGTAGTAGGCCTCATCGGGTAGTGGACCAACCTAACTGGTCCACTACTCAATGAGGACAAACTAGTGCAGGGACCCAGGTTGGTAATGATCCAACCATGACAACGGTGTCTTTGCAACACCCCTAATAATCCAAGTCCCATTATCCAGGTCAGTACAAAAGCATTAAGTTTGTGTGTCTTGCCCCATGCGTCAGGCCAGATATTACCTGGGATAGACCCATGGTTGTCATGGAGGCCATGAAATCATGCTCTGGTCCTAAAAGGTCAGCCTTGGCGTGAATGTTGAAGTCACCCAGAATAATAAGTCTTGGCATCCTCAATACCACCTCCAAGACCAACTCAGTCAGCTTGGTCAGGAAGTTTGCTGTGCAGTGGGGTGGTCGATACACTAGCAGAATCATCAATCTAACCTGGGCCTCAAAACACAACATGGACACAATCCATATTGGACAATTTGGCACTGGATACCTTCAAGCTAGATGAGATATTATATTTATTATTATAAGCATTGATATAGCACCAGAGATGTACCTGGTGCTTTACAAAGAGTAAGATAGAGACGGTACCTACCAGAGAGCGTACAATCTAAAGACAGGAAGAGGGGAGACAGGGAGACTCCACTCTCCGACCTTCAACCCGAGGCTGATGCTGCACAGAGTACCCGGCTGACACCAGCTGGGCCAATATAGGCCCAGCTGCATCATCCAGCCAGATCTCCATAATACAAGCAAAGCCAGTGGCTTCATCCTGAATAAGATCAAAGATGACAGCTGTTATATTCACCACTGAGTTGGATTAAGCAACAGCAATGACAGATTGGGGTAAACAATTGATTTGACCCCTATATATTAAAAAACAGGAACAGAGAAGACCAGGTACCACTTGCCTCCCCCGTACCCAAAATATAACCTCCACTCCCTGCTGTACCCCCCTCTGCCCATCACGTCCCAGATGGGCTGCCTTGGAACTCCCCTCCCTGGAGCAATTCCACCCCCTGAAAAAATAAATGATCACAATCTCACCCCAGGTCCAACAGTTTTCACAATGTTCATGATCCCCAGGGGCTACAAATAAAACAAAAAAAAAATCAGGGGGTGTACCCCAAGCCCAATATCCCCAGAGCCAAAAAGGCCAAGCAATCAGGCAGGAACTCCCTCCCACACAAGGGAGCCCCCACACTCAGAATATTCTCCTGCCTGCCACCCAGGAGAAGATCTCTTCACCCCCCTACACATAACCCACCCCCCCACCCCCACCGAGGGGCAATTCCCAGATCCCATCACCCTATACAGGCAAACAACCCCTTCTGTTATTACCACCCCTATTATTACCACCGCTATTATTATTGCCACCTTTTATCGCTATTATTGCTATTATTATCGGCCAAAGGTAGACAGCAATCACATCAATTAAGGCAAAGTCCATTTTAAAAAAACCATTAAGAGCTGTAATCTACTAATGCTTCCAAAGTAACTTTCTTTAATGATCGGCTAGAAAGGTCAAAGTCTCAAGGCTTTGTTAAGATGCATAAGCCAGGTTTAACTGCATGGCATCTCTGGTGTCCGATCCTCGTTCTATGATGACCAACCAAAGAATCTTTAAGGAAATGTGACTGAACAAATCCTGAATTTCAGTTACAAAACCAACAGGGGCATAGCTAGGTTGGCATAGCCTCAGTGCAGACATAGGATGGGACACCCCCCTCCCCAACTCCCTTTCCTAACAGGGGGGACACAGCTACAGTCAAGGGGTGTGGTCCCCCAAGGTTTGTGGTTCCACATGCAGTTGCACCACCTGTCTATTATTGCTACACCCTTGCAAACCAAGGAGGACCCCTCTCCTCAATCTGCTTCCCAAGAACACAGTGAAGACCTACAAGCAGGAGGTCAGAGTAACATGGCGGTCATGGGTTAAACTGTGTCAGTTACCAGATCAGGGGGGCATAGCTCAAGTGGTAAGAGTGCATGCTTTAGGTCCCAGGTTCAATCCCCGGCATCTCCACCTCAGGATCCCTGGTAGCATGCCTGGGGGAGGCCTCTGCTGGGGGGCTGGAGGGGTCTCAGGTAACACACTGGGATGGCTTCTGCCAGAGACCCTGGAAGAGCCAGATTTGGACCCAAATTTGAAGCATCTGCTGCCATGTCAGGTTGTAACAATACTGGGCTAAGATGGACCATTGGTCTGACTCACTTTATTATAAATATTTATTTATTATAAATATTTATTAGCCACCCCCCTCATCCCTACAGCATCTCGGGCGGCTTACAGCATAACACACACAAATAAAATCCATTAAAAAATACATAACCCCAACAAATTTAAAATATACCCCCCAACTACTCCACCCTCCCATCCTCCCCTCTGAAGGCCTGGGCGAACAGCCAGGTCTTACAGGCTCAACAAAATTCCAACAAACCTGGGGCTAGGTGGGCTTCCTCCGGGAGGACGTTCCAAAGCCGCGGCCCGGCCACTGAGAACGCCCTCTCCATTATGGTCCCTCATTTTACACGGGGGACCTCCAGAAAGGCACCCCCGGTGGGCCAAACATTTACTAAAAACCCCTCCCCCAAATCCCCCCAACCTATTCTACCCTCCCACCCTCCCCTCCGAAGGCCTGGGCGAACAGCCAAGTCTTACAGGCTCGACAAAATACCATCAGACCCGGGGCCAGACGAGCTTCCTCCGGGAGGGAATTCCAAAGTCATGGCCTGGCTACTGAAAATGCCCTCTCCATTGTGACCCCCCCATTTAACATGGAGGACCTCAAAGAAGGCGCCCCCGGCAGACAGCAGGGATCGCTCTGAGGCGTGGAGGGCGAGGCAGTCCCCAAGTTATGAGGGGCCCAGACCGTGCAGGGCTTTATAGATCAACACTAACACCTTGAATCTGGCTCAGTATGCTATAGGCAGCCAACGCAGAGTACGGAGCACAGGTGTTAGGTGCTCCCGCCTCCCCGTCCCTGTAAGGAGACGGGCCGCCACATTCTGCACCAGCTGCAGCCTCCGAACCAGAAACAAGGGAAGCCCCACATAAAGCGCATTGCAATAATCTAGCCTCGAGATTATGAAGGCGTGAATGAGAGTGGCCAAGTCAGGCCTGGCGATGTATGGGCGCAGCCTCTGTACCAGATACGGCTGGCGGAAGGCAGCCTTAGCCACCATCTCTACCTACCGATCCAGACGGAGACCCGAGTTCAACACCACCCCCAGACTCCGAACCAGGTCTCGCAGTCGTCTCAGCAGCAGCCCATAGTCCATGGTGTCAAACGCGGCCGAGAGATCTAGCAGGATTAGAAATGTCGAACATCCTGCGTCCATCTCCTGGCATAGATCATCCACCAAGGCCACCAACGCCATCTCAGTACCATAGCCAGGGCAGAACCCAGACTGAAAAGGGTCAAGGAAACCGATGCTATCCAAACGTGCCTGGAGCTGCAGTGCCACTGCCCGTTCAATAACCTTCCCTAAAAAGGGAAGATTAGAGACAGGTTGGTAACTGGCGAGATGGCTTCTTCAGCAGGGGGCGCACCACAGCCTCCTTGAGACTGACTGACAATCTCCCCTGCCGAAGGGACATGTTCACTACCCTGGCCAGCACCAGCACTACCCTCGCCAGCACTGCCCTCGTTCACTACCCTCGCTAGTTAGGCAGTTTAGTTAGTTAGAAGTACATGAACCAAGCCAAGGTCACAATCAAGAGAAAGCAAGGTCAGTAGCCAAGGGAGGAGTGAGGAAAGAGGGAGAGGCAGGGCAGAAACCAGTTCAAGGTGGACGGCGGTAGGTAGCGGAAACAGAAACAGGATAAACAGCTAGTATGGGGAAGAATCCCAGTTGACACGCCAGGTAACTACAACACCACTCAGACTTCTTCTTCCTGCTGCATCTTTATATAGTCCAGGCAACCAGTGAGAACGCAGGCTGTCTTAGCCAATTGGGAGCTGGGGCATGCCTATAGAAGGGGCATGGGCTGATAACATGAAGACTGTTATTCAGGACTGTGGGAAGTTTCCTACTGCCAGTAGGACAAGGGCACCTGCTAGGTTTGAAGACTACCACTTTTTTTATGCAAACCTGACCAACCTCTTTTAAGCATCATGGAAGAGCAAATGGCAAAGAACTTCTCATCTTCCAAGAAGGATGAATGGAGAGAAAAGGGATCCAGCTGTATTTGGCTGCTGCATGGAGGGCTTCTTCCTTTGTCAGCATCCTTCATGCAGGGCATGGTGGCAGTTGCATTTTCCTAGCTCCCTGACAACTGTTTCTAGGATGCCAGACACCCAGAAGGGACAAAGGAATTTGGGGTCTGGACAGCCTGTTAAATGGAAAGGGAGGAATCATCGCATCTAGGGTAGCAGGCGCAGACTTCTCGGAGTGGCATGGAGGGGCTCCTGATCGCCCAGTAACGTTGGTGGGGGCCAGGAGCACCCTCTCCCTCCCCTACATGTAGGCCTTAAGATCAGATTTCTGCACTGACAGAGCTCCAGGCTTCTTTTCCTGCCAATCAGTTTGGTGGCGGGAAGCAGGAGTGTCCTGCACTGTGAGCCCAGGCTGGCATGACCCAGCTTGCAGGAGATGATGGTTGTAGCCCCAATGCCCATCCAGTAGCCAGCCAAGCTGGGTAATTCTAGAGGAAAGACACTGGGAAAGGGATGTTGCATCAGGCAGACTCTCTCCACATGCTGGGAAGGGCCAGGCAGTCTTATGGGCCTGCCAAGAAACAGTGCCTTCCCCAAACTAAGCCACTGGCTACCATGGGCATAACAATGTGGGGAAATATCTCCCCTTAGATTTCCTTATAAAGGAAACTCATCTCAAACTTGGGGGCACTGCCACCGCTGCTGTTGGCTCCAAAACTCCCTGGCTCCACCCCCTTGGCTCCAGTAGAGCGGCACAGCGCAAGGTGAGGCAACATCTCTTTCATAGACTGAGACCACATTCACACCTTCAACTCCAGACCAGTCCGTGCATATTTTGGCTCCTGGAGAGAATCTGGAAGCCAGAACGTGCAGCATTTGGCCGGTGTGAAAGCCCCCCTGCGAGGCTTTGCCGGAAATTACCCAGAAAAATACAGAGCTGGATCTGCACTCTTCCAGGTGTTTGCCAGCAAAGCCGTGAGGGTGGCAGTGGGTGCTTTAGTACCGGCCAAACCCCAAGTATGTTTTAGCTTCCAGATTTTCTCCTGGAGCCAAACTACGTGCGGACTGGTCCAGAGATGAAGGTGTGAATGTAGTCATAGCACACTCTCCTTCATGGCTCATCTAGTCTCCTGTCTGCCAGAGGGAGGTGCTGTGAGGAGAGAAGGGAGAGAGAAATGTGTGTGTGTGTGTGTGTGTGAGAGTGTGTGTGTGTGAGTGAGAGAGAGAGAGAGAGAGAGAGAGAGAGAGAGAGAGAGAGAGAGAGAAGAATGGGGGGAGGGGAGGGATAGAGAGGGCACCTTTACATAACGCTCAACACCACTTTCAGTTGCAATAACACAGGGGCAAGCATTACATGTGTTCATTCAAACCCAGGCGTTAGCCACAGAGTTAACATGGATTTGCAGGAATTTGCTGCCTGGAACGGTCCCACATATCTGAAAGGCTACTTCTTTTCTTATGTCCCATCATGTCCTCTGAGGTCAAAGAGTGCCCTCTTGCATGTTCCGTCTGCCCATCAAATTCACACAGCAAGGACATGCAGAGAGGCACTCTCAGTGGCTGCCCCACAATTATGGAACAGCCTCCCCCAGAAGTTTTGCCTGAGCCCAAGCCTGCTTATCTTGGAAGGCAATCTAAAACTTTTTTATTTAGTCAGGCATTTGGCAGCCAGAGGTAGGGTTTGGGGAAACTTGGGATAAGGGATTTTAACTGGTTTTATTATTGCTGTTTATGCTTTGATGTGCTGTAGCCCACCCTGAGCCCTTAGGATAGGGTGGGATAATAAATAAAATAAAAGGGAATTATTCAGCCAACCTAAGGAGGAGTCTAAAACATTATTCAAAATCAACATCTGACCAATGACACCATTCTGCTACAGGACATTGGTGTCAGCGTTCACTTTGTAATTGTCAATTTCACTGCCAAGCTCTGGGCGTGTCAATTTCACTGCCAAACTGACTCTGGAGCACCAGTTCAGGGATAGCTCCCTGCTTGTGCTGCTACCTGATTGTCTTCCCCTGGTGAGGAGAGTGTATAAGGTGGCAGCATAACAGCATGGATTGTTTCTCAGGCTGGCCAGCCATGGGATCCCAATTTACCCTAAGTACCATAGGGTTGATTTCTCCCTTGGATAACATAGGGTAAAACAGAAGTGACAGTGGTGTGGTGGCAACCCTTGCCGGGTCGGGTCACTACCACACTGCTGGGGTCAGGTCAGGGAAGTGAACACACATGACCTCAACTGGGGAGCCACCCCACCCCCACCCCCCACCTCCCATGCTGCATGCAGCACCTGCCCCCCACCATGATGGGCAGCCAATCAGACTGCTATGGCAGCCCCGATTCAAGATGGGCAACAGTGGTTCAGAACATATGTTCTAACCTACTATGGCCCACTTTGCCACAGACTGATCCTGGTGGGAGGGAGGCAGTAGCCCGGGCTGTGAGTTCAGCACTTTGCTCAGTAACAACCTAGGCTAGCCGTCAACATGCCTGGGGTCAGTCTGGGACAAACATCTGGGGGCCCGAGCACAAACGCGACAATGACCCACGGGCCACAGCGGGTCACTGTCATGTTTGTTTTTACCCATAATATGTAGAGTCACCCAGAACGAGGAAGAGACATGACACGTGGAGAGGAAGAAAGGGAAGTCTCTCTGAGGTGGCCAGCTAGATGGTGTCCGGTTCCCACTGAGTGTTAACAAATGTGACGCTGGCCTGGTTTGCCCACTCTTGCCCACCTGGGCCAGCGCCATACCCTGTGTGTCTGTTCCAGGCCCACCAGATGTGGGCCTGGTTCAAACCCCAGTGGGGCTGGTGGCTGGGCCAGAAGAGGTGGACCTGGAATGAACCAAGCCCACAGTTGAGCCCCGCAAGATGCCCAGGCGGCCAGAGTGGGGTGAATCAGGTGGGCGCATCAGTTTTCGCACCAGCTCAGCGTGGGGAATCTCCATGGCACCCAGCTATGGCTGCTTGTTATTGGCAGCCATCGCCGCCCCTCATGGCAGGGGGCCAGGTACAGACCGCAGCATGGGGGTGGAGCCAGCCAGCTGCACGTTGCTTCCCTCCCCATCCGGGTCAGGCCGGGGGAGCATTTGCTTCAGTCTACTGACCTGACCCAGCCAGGGTGGTGGGGGTGGCCATCCCACCCCTGGACGTGCAGCCACAGCAGCAGCTGCTGCATGCGTTTTCACCCATTGTCTCAGGTAGCAGTGGGTGTAGCATCCCACCTCACCCTGAACTCTTGGTCTACCCTTGCTGATCACTGCCCCCATATGCTCAATCATTAACTGCCACAATCCGGCAGAGTGTTTCTTAAATGAAAAATAATGTCAGTTTCCTCAGAAATCACATCTGTCTGAGGCTATTGCCACTGGATGCCTAATGCATCCAAGTGTGATGCTATGCAGACTCTGACACATTTCCTGCTGCTGTACTTCATTGCATTAGGGCAAAACTTTCCTCTCCACAGTGGAGTTTCCACCCATCCACAACAATGAAATGTTCCACATCCATAATGAATCACTGCAGAGCGCAAAGGAGCCAGGGACAATGACACACTGATTTATAGCCAGGAATTTCTAAGCAACTCACAAGAGGGATCCTCTGTTCTTTTAAACAAACAACAAAGAAGAGACTTAGACTAGGGGAAACACTCACTGATAATGAAGCAAATCCTGTTCAGCAAGTATCTGGGCTGACAAAGCCAGATTTCCTACAGGAGGGACAGTCAGTTAGTTAGATTTTTTTGGCCATATTTCCCTTCCAAGTGTACCTTGTGTGCTGAAATTTTGGGTCCCTACTTGGGCATCCTTCCCCCCTCCCCCCCTTCCCTGACCCAATTGAAGTCAGTCTGCACGATCCAAGTTTATTTTGGGACACTGACACACCACACACACTTTCCTTTTAGAAGCCAGGCTACAATAATTCTATATAAAAGTAATGCCCAATGAGTAAGTGACGCTTTCCTCAGTAGAAAGTTCGTGGTGTGTGTGAAAGGGAATCCCTCACCCTTCCCCAGCTCTCTCCAAACACAGCAGAATTAATACCATGGCTTCCCTGGAATTAACGGGGCTGCACTATAACCACATTAGTCTCTGCAGCAGTAATAGCAACTTAACACACTTAGAATGTTAAGTGCATCCAAAGAGCTTTTTGATGAGCTGAGAATTACAGAGAACACATAAGAAATGGAAGATGGGACAAGTCATGAAGGATTGTATACAGACAAGTAGCCCAGACCTGTAGGTATGGTGTCAGAAAGGCAAAAGCACAAAAAGCTGAGGCTAGCAACGGATGCTAAAAACATCAAAAAGGGAGTTTTCAGGAATGTTAGAAGAGGAAGAAAACAGGTAGGTTCACTGCTTGGTGAAGTGTTAACAGAGGAAGATTTCAGACAAAAAGCAGGCCGAACTACTCAACTCCCATTTTGCCTCCCTCTTCTCCCAAAAGGGAAAACGGTGTACAACTTGGTAAAAGTAGTATGAATGATGAGGGGAAAGGGTTGCAGCTCAGGATAGATAAAAAGTTGGTCAGATAATACCTAGCTACTTGGAACGAGTTCAAGTCTTCAGCACAAGATGGATTACATCCTAGGGTACTGAAGGAACTTGCTGATGTACTCTCAGAACCTCTGTCTGTCATCTTTGAGAACTCTTGGAGAATGGTTGAGGTGTCAGAAGACTGAAGACAGGCAAATGTTATCCCTATCTTTAAAAAGGAAAAAAAAAGAAAAAAAAGAGGAGGACCTGGGTAATTATAGACCAATCAGCCTGACATAGATACCTGGAGAGATACTAGAACAGATTATAAAGCAGTCAATCTGTAAGCATCTAGAAAACAATGCAGTGATTACTAGAAGCCAGCATGGATTTGTCAAAAAGTCATGCCAGACTAGTAACTTAATCAAAAAAGGAGATAAGATTAGTTTTAGTGGATCATGGGAACGCGTGGATGTAATATATCACAAAGTCCCCATGATATCCTTGTTGAAAACCTGGTAAAATGTGAGCTAAATTATAATACCATTAGGTGGATTTACAGCTGGTTAAAGAACTGCACTCAAAGAGTTAACCCTGGACCCAGACGGCCACTCTGTCGATGTGCTGGTACAGCATTGGAACACCTTGATGGGGGAGGCCATCGACAGGGTGGCTCCGAGAAGTCCCCTACCTCTGTCTCGTCACTGCAGGACCCCTTGGTTTACCGAGGGACTGCAGTGTATGAAGTGGGTAGGCAGGAGACTAGAGCGACGCTGGCG